>OMOW01048793.1:9575-23508 GCA_900312555.1 Lamprogrammus exutus
ATACCATGCCGAGAAAAAATATCGGGAATTAAGAAGTAAGATCAAGATAGCCTTGTTTACCTTTCATAACATCTGGACACGCACCGTGAATCTATGAATATGCATGTCCACATATGCTGAAGGGTCTTGGTTAATTTTAACCAGATATATCTGACATGACTGACAAGAAAATGATCATTAAAACCGAACTCTTCACATATTTGTTATATTTTAGCTCAGTTATTACAATTTAACCACAAAACACTGAAACATGCAACAGGATCAGTTTTGAATTGAGATTTAACATTTTAACATTATGTACAATATTTAGAATTTGCCTTTTAGGTGTCGAGCAAAGCCAAATTAAAGTTAGGTATTTCATATTAAAATTGCATTGGTCTAGATTTCTTATATTAACAATGAATCACATTAAGACATAAATCAGATGAAGACACAACTCTACGGTTCTACAGAGCTTTTAGCTTTACTGTTTTGACTTAATGTTCCGCATACTGTCTGGTTACTTTCATCAACCCCATTACCAGATGCAAAAGGCAGCTGTTTCGATTAAAAATGCTGCAATAAGCCAACTGCACATTTCTTGGCCAGACACACCAAGGTAATGTCTATCTAGTCTAGCAGCTAAAGACCCGGATCTATTTTTGAGTGAAAATGGACATAAACACCATTGTAGACTGTACACACTGCTGTGTCTGCTGAATGGGAAGTCAGCACACATTTGCTTTAAACATTATCCAGAAAAACTTTACAAAGCAATATTATAGCCACCTACTGACCAAACTTGATTGATGCAGCTTGAAATCTGGATGGAATATTTGGTTTTGATAAGTTTTTTTGGTGAAAATTTTTAATGTTCCTCAATAGTGATTTGGGGGAGGTGCAAGCTGAAATCCAGAACAAAATATAAAAAAATTCCAGAGATTGATGAAATGCATTGTCACACTGCGTAAGGAACATATTTCTATCTATGAACAGGCTCAATCCAAACTGCTAGCTTTGGGCGAGCTTTGAGCCACTGGGTAAACTTATAACAATGTTCAAACATATCCAGTGATGATCCCCTGGATTTGATCTGTAAATTTGAGTGAAATAAAGACTTGTGAATCTGCCCACATGGAACACAGATGTTGGGGGTAATTCTTGAATCACATGAGGTCCCCAGATAATACTCGTCCCGTGCAAATAGTACTTAAACCTCGAAATGTCACTACACACCAGCATGACACCTCAGTTTGCTCTGTATCGTTCCCTTCAACCACAACTTTCTCAATCCTTACATGTATTGTATACATATGTTTTAAAAAATACCTCAATATTAACACTTAAATACAATCAATATGACACAAAATGATTTTGAGATGCTGCCAGAGGAAGGAGGAATATTCACACACACACATACACTTGCCCTCATCACCCTCATCATGCTGACTAAACAGTAAATTGTGATCTCACTGCAGTTCAAGTTAATGAATAATAGAAGAGCAGCATTGCAGACAAAAAAGCCAATCTGTCACAAGTTATTTTTAGTTATTATTTTAAGTTTGTTGTCACTCAGTGCCTGTTAACAGTATTTAAGTTGAAGTGGCAGTCTTTTCTTCAGACAGCTCCGGTCAGCCCCAGGGAGCCCGGGCCCCTAATTGACAGTGATGTGTTCTTTGAGTCACTGCTGAAATTCTTCATCCACCAAGCTGACCGGAGCTGCAGCGCCTGACAAGACACATTAATTAACACAGGGAAAAAAAGGACAAAAATAACATGGGGGAAAAACAACAACCTAGAAAGAAATAATTTGACGGTGACTCTTCTTAAATAGAATAGAGATGCATTTGTTTCACACAGCTCTTTTCAAGAAATTCAATTAAACATTTTTATGACACAATTGGGTCTGTAACTTTGGAAGAAAGACCTGCATTCATTTGTTTTCCTCTTATTTTCTATTATCCCCTTATTATCCCCTTCATTGTGGTCATAAATGCTAAGGGAAGATAAGATAATTCTCATTTATTTTAGATTATCAGCATGCCTGACACATGCACGCTATGGGCCATGTTATATTAAAACATATTTCAGTGAATCTACTCTATCTAATCCATAATAAAAATGTTCATTCTGTAAATAATGACATGATGCATTGTGTATAATGGTTCTATGCATGCTTCCTGGTGGCACTGTGGTAAACATATTTCCATTAGCCATACAGTGCAATATGTTTAAAAATGATCCTCCTGATATCCTTGGAAACATTTTAAGTCACATTTTAGCCATTTTGGGCAAATAGTGGACATTGTAGATTGTGGTTAGGTCTGGCACACAAGGATGCCAAAGTACATTACTTAGTATTTGATGAGTAGTTCTACCGATCAATCTCCAATCTGGCACACATATGGCCAAAAACTTTGGGAATCAAATATGTTGGGATCACTATTCACTTTAAATTTAACAATAGCAAACATGCAGAAAATCGACAAATTCTCCAAAGAGCATGAACAAGTAAAATAGTAAATAGTTTGTTATGTATGACTCAATGAACTACATCAATAAACTGTACGCGAACACTGACGATGCAATGTCAACATAACATCCCTTAAAACCAAAAGGAAACAGTCATTCATGGTAAATTTTCATCTTGTATTCTCATTTTAGAACCAATCTCAAATCAACCAGACTATTAACAGGCACTGATGCAACTGTTTACACCAATTACTTTAGCTACATCTACAGATTGTAACGATTAAATGAAAGATTGTATTTTATGGAATTTAGAACTCTTTACAATGTATAGAACTTTCCCATCCTTGTCTGTTCTAGCAGAAAAAAATGAGTGCAAGTGGAATTGGAAATTAATAGGGGGGAAAATGTATAACTAACCGTAGAAATAAAGTACTCATCCGAATGATAATGCCTTCTCACTACCATTATAAACAAAGAGTGACCTTTCAAAGCATTGTAGGAGGGAATTAGAGCTGTTATATTTGCATACACAAACAAGAGACCCGGTCCAAGACACATGAACAATGCTATTTAGCATTTAGAAAGGTGTTATGAAGGCCTGGCTCAGAGAAACATGTCTAGAGGTCACATCACTCTGTGATTCTGTGTGGGGGCGTTTGTTGTGTAAGTCTCTGATTCTCATCATACAATGACCTTCAAATAACTGTACACACAAGGAGATCCAACACTACACAGTATTTGACACAGACCCTGTGTGTGTATGGTTTCCTTCAGCTGTTGTACTTCTATAGGTATTTCATTCTCATTGTTAATAGCGTGTCTATCACTTCAAAATCCTTAAACAGGAAGAAGGCTCTTGTATTGTGACTCCAGAGAGGTAATTATTAATTCATCACTATTCCTGAATAATAAATGTCAGAGATATTTCTCTCCCAAAATATTGCAATGTAACCCCTTTGTCGAAACAAACCCATTTAGACAAACTCACACATAGACACACACGTTCCCTCCACTACAAGATCTATTCTCCTACCATCCCTGTTCATCCCTTTCTTTCTGCTCGGTGATGCAGGTTAATGAGTATAATAAAATCACACTCTGTGTTTCCGCTGCATTCACGGCCTCCTCAATTTACAAGCGAGCACGAGATAACACAGTAAAAAAGAAAAAATAGAACCAAGAACAGGTGACAGGGAATTCGTGCATGTCTAAAATACCTGTGCGTCCACTATGGGCCTTTAACATGAGTCTGAATTTATGAGTGCAAAGGTTTGTTAATTAGAAACAACTGTGCAGAATCAGTTTAATTTGATCTTTGTCAATTAATTCTGTCATTAATTTACGCCTCGCTCCTTCTCCTCCACAATTCAGTGTTCATTTAGCTGATGCACTATGATAACATCACCAAGTATTTCTCATGTATCTCTTGAAATCTGTTATATTTTAGTGCACTTATTGAATGCCCAATGTCAATGATTTGTTTATATGCTCAATGTAAGCATAGCTGCAGAAATACATTTTTAACACAGTTTTTCCATCAAACCTAATTTCTTAAACATGAATGATCATAAAGAGTCCAGAAAAAGAGGTAGAGAAGAAGAAAGGTGAACAGTCACTTACTGGAGGTACAGTTAATCCTGATACAATCTAGACAGGGGAGAGTAGATGAGAGATAAATTCATCTTTCAACGTTAAAGCTGCAGACATCATTAAAGCATATAGTCCACCCCTCTGGGGACGCACACACGGACACTCTCCATCCTCTGATGCTCTCATCCACCCATAGCCCTGAGCCACAGCCAGCTGGTCAGGGCACTGCAGCACGGCATGGTTTATTGGAACAAGCACTACGGCCAAGGCAGTACACAGAACCGTGAGGCTTGAGGTTTGAATATATAGCATATATGCAGCATAATAATATAAAATATGTTTGTAGTGCTTTAACTATTTTGCCTAAATAATATAACATCAATTCATACTAATGGATCAGGCTGAAAATACTGATTATCTAAAATATGAGAGCATCAGATTTTGGACAGGGTCATAGAGGGCCATTTGGGATGTACTCTCATGTATTCCTTCCTATCTATCTATCTATCTATCTATCTATCTATCTATCTATCTATCTATCTATCTATCTATCTATCTATCTATCTATCTATCTATCTATCTATCTATCTATCTATCTATCTATCTATCATGACTCCCATTTTGCCATGGTATTATAACTCATTATAAGTTTTTTCATTATAAGTTTTCTTGCAATACGTTAATATATGCATAAATTGTAATATTAGTTCTGCTGCTGACCTATAAGCAGGACTAATAGAAGAGGTAAGGCAATTATAAAACTTGCTGCCACTGTTATTATTATTCTTGCTTCTAACACTGCAACAAATGACCACTGCAATAATGCCACAACAGCTTTTGTTGTGATTACCAGTATCTCGATAGCAAATAACTATAAATTGTTTCACCAATTGCTGGGACACAGGAGTGTCATATAATACCTCTGTTTCCATATCTCTGTGTACCTCTCTCTTTGCTAATGCCTAGGTGGTGTTGCTCTTTGAGGAAGATGACCCAGATCTGAGTCCTGCCCTCCTTCCCATTTGGCCCTGCCAGGCGTGTGTTGTCAACCACAGCAGAAAAGTGGTCGCAAACAGCCAGAGACCAACACTAGCCCACCCTTACAGGGAATGCTCTGCTTCTGAGGGTGGGGCGAGGAAGAGAGGGCTTACAGCCAATGAGAAGAATAGGGTGCGTCAAATATAACTCAAAAGAAAAGAAAACTGTGTTTTTTTTTAATCTTTTGTACTCACAATGATCTGATCTGTCATTGTGATCTATGTGTGGTGCTGTCTTCCTAAATGTTTCCAGCAAACATAGGCTGTCTACTTTGTATGCACCTCTAAATGGCTTAGGAAGCCATCTGCCATCTTTCTGTTTAGCCAGTGGAAAGTAGTAATAGACTGATATCATTTGAGCGGCACTGCTCATTTTTGTAGAAATCTAACTTTTCACAGGCATCACTGGATTCTTTCCCGGGTAAATAGGCAGATATTCATACACAAATGCAGAATGCAGTGTGTGCTTGGGATGTCTTTCATTTTGTCCTCAGTTTTAAATGTCTTTGCCTACGGCAGGGGAATCATATTTTTGCCTGTGCTCAATTAAGACACGGTTGCCAGTTTATGTGCAATCACACATTCCCTCTACAATTATGAAGTGAATTGGTGAAACAACAATAAAAAGTGTATGTGTGTGTGTGTGTGTGTGTGTGTGTGCAGTATGTTCAGGGCCTTGGTCACACCTGAAAAGTAATTACTCACTGGCTTACTCACTGGCTTTGTGCTCGTATATAACGGAATCTCTCATCTGGAGAACTGTTATTGGGTTCCTCATATAACGGATAACTGGATGTAATTGCAAATGAAACAGCACCAGGAAATATAGCGGTGTTTGCACTATGAAGTCAATTCCCTTTTGAGCATCACAGATGTGTCGATGGATCTGAGGTTAGCTGGTTGAAAAAGCAATGAGCATTCCCTGCTGGGCAATGGCAGATGTGTGCTCAACTGGTCGTAAGCGGAGAGCCGCAGACTGTGTCCATTGAAAGTCTCTATACCATCTCCTTCTATTCAATACATACAATAGAATCTAGAATTGTCTTGTCGTGTGTGAGAGTGTTATTAAGCTTAGTTTAGTTTAATTTGACACATGGCTTTGCTGCAGCAGATGGTGTGAGTCCGAGGCGTTACCTAAATTGACAGTAAGTCGGATGCGTCCACTCTCCAGCTCGAGACGCAGGGTGTCAGTCGAGTCCCGAGATGTTGTGGCTATTAGAATGCCATAGGCTCGCTGAGAACGGAAGCGCAGAGACACATCCTCAGCTTCTGTGTGCATCACCACTGGCAGCTGGATCTTCATGAACTTACTGCCATCGTAACTTAGGATAGTCGCTTCTGCAAAAAGGATGAAAACAGGATGAGCAATCAGTAGAATGGAGTATGGAACAGTTTTCCAGTAGACCAGCAAAGGGTGTCCTGAAATGTCTTCTATCTGGGCATATAATTCCACATTTTAACTTGTGAACTTGATGTGAGTATCAATCTACAGGTTTGGAAGTGTGATTTTACAGTACACATAGTCTAAACAGTGGTGGTATATCAGGTTTGTGCATCAAAACCTGTTCCACACAAAGAAAGAACTGTGAGTAATTATTGGCATATTTTGATTGTCCTTTGACATAAAATGTAAGGTTCTGTGAAATTTGTTTCATGTGATTTTGTAACATGTAAGTTGGTAAGAAAGCAAAATAATTAGCACTATAATATATTTTATTAAGTTCAAGCTTTTACTTTATTGATCCGCATGAGGAAATCTGTCCTGTGCATTTGACCCATTGTAATTATTAGGCGCAGTGAGCAGCCAAATATTGCACCCTATTAGTAACCCTACCACATTGGTCACTTCAAGGGCCATTGCTTTTTAGCATGTATGTCAACAATCTACCTGAAAAATATCCTGGCGTTGGCAGCCAAATGTCCGCCGATGATTCGATGATTTACACGCCTGCCAGAGCTAGTCTAGCAAGGCTGCTGAGCAGCTTAATGAATCCTTGCATTCGACATCACAATGGCTTGAGACCTGTCACTTATCACTGAATATTAAGTATTTGAATTTGTTTTTCTATGTGTAAATGGCAGGATAAGTTTCAGGGTCAAAATAAAAATGAGGCTATTAGTGTGGATAAGAATATCAAATACTTAGTCATCTTTGACTCGCACCTACAATTTGATAAACGTGAAATATTTCTGCAAAAAGGAAAGACCAAATCTCAACGGCTTCCAATTCATCAGAAATACAGCTCAGACTTTGTAACACCTCTCGTACTGCATCATTTCATGGTCCCAAGCCTAACAATCAACAATAAAACCATATATTTTCACTCTATAACTTGACAAGAACCATGAACAAAAAACAATGAGGTGGCATCATTGTCACATCTTGGAGAAATATGACATGTTCAGTTTTTTTTTATAAGCTACTCTAATCTAAAGCTTATCTTCAAATGCCTACGTAATCGCGCTCCTAGTGATTTAATAATATGACAGCAGGGCCCCAGTAAAGTCAGCGCATGGTCATCAACATACAATGACTCCACATGACAATGTGCAAAACCTATTTTGGACAATCAGTTTTCTCTGTTAAAGGGGCAAAATTATGGAACCACCCTTTCACTTGAAAATGCAACGTAATTTTGATGTTTTCAACAGAGGTGTTAAATCATGGCTTAAATAGAAACATACTCTCACCTAGTAACCCTGTATAGACATATGGACACTAAGTGCACCACTTCTCCTTTTCTTTTCTTTTCTCTAAATATTGTAATTGTTATTTTATTTTATTGTATTGTTTTAAAGAAACACATCCTGTGGACACCTGTTGCAAATTACTGTATCGCTACACACACTAACAGTGCATCTGGTGCTTAAACTACTTTAACTTACAGTCCAGGTCTACAGCCTACAGCCTTGGTCAAAGCCAATGGCAGGAACATTACACTAACACACCTGTTTTGATCCCGGGAGGAAGCTGGAGTACCTGGAGTAAACCCATGGGAACACAGGGAGAACATTCAACTCCACACAAAAAGTTTTCAAAATGGTTCTGAACCACGGACCTTCTTGATGCAAGACAATAGTGCTAACCACTGCGCCATCAATTACACTTTCTACTTTTGATGATGAATTAGCCAGAGACTAGCTAAAAGGTAGTTTATTTCTATAGCACATTTTAAATACAAGATAATTCAAAGTGCTTTACAAAGGATAAAAGCAGATAAAAACAGATCCAAAGTGCTAGAACAGATTACAATTTTAAATGATTTTAAATGAAAAACGTAAACCATAAAAGTGACCTCAGATTGGAAAGGGTTAAAGAAATACAGTACATGCAACATGTACTAGTGTCACTGTATTAGTATTTGCCACTAAATAATCCAAGCAATCTGCACTAATTTATGAGTTGTAGATGAGCATTGAGACCATTCACAGTTTATAATCACAACAATGATGCAGCATAACTCAGGCATGACTGGCAATGTGCTGTTATGCAGGTCCCATTAACCAAGTGATCAGCAAGTGACTGCCATTTTAAATGCTACACAACATCCTAAATGTCATATCCTGATTACATAGACATGTCATCTATGAACAGTCTGAGGATTCAAAATTCAGCATTCAAGATTCTCTGTACTGTCATTTTGTAAGTATAATGGAATTTGAATAGCAGCAGCAGACTGTGTCAGATGGAAGTAGAAAAATATAAAAAAGTTAAGAAATACACTTAGCACAAATGCACAAAAATAAGAGAAAAACATACTAAAGTTATGTGGCCATATAAATATAATAACTACATAAGATGAAATGCAGTGCAAGACTCATCACAAAGCTACCCAAACCTTAAAAGACTTTCCCCGGACCCCTCTAAGCCATTTAGGTGGCCTCCAACAATGAGAGTCCAAAGACAAGAAGCAAGTGGCTGCTAAAGGCAGTAGTGAACAAAATACACAAAAACCCGAGGGCCATGAACGCGCATTAAGACTATCACATGTTATTAAAAACACTATAATTTACAGAAGAGGAAATAAAGACAACTTTAAACTGGCCCAACGAGACACTCACAGAGTTAATGTTCTCCTAGAGAGCAACTGACAGCACTGAAATCTAAAATTCTGCACTGTATCACTAACTACTAAAGGACAAATTGATATTGACTAGGGACAAAAATACAAGTGGCAACAGAATTGTAATAATCTGTGGACATTGAATATTTAGCTTCTGCTTAGGGTGACTGCATTTACTCAAAGCATTAGGCAGACGTCTGGAGAAATGCTGGGGAGATTGTTTGACGCCGGCAGGAGGTTGTAACAGCATTTCCTGTAACTAAACCATAACCCTATAACAAAGCCATTACTGCAACTGCATTGCTGAGACAGATAGAAGGCAGCATTGGAGGGAAAAGAGAAGGAGAGCGGTGGGGTGATGGGCTACCAATGTACACACACCACCTCATCACTACTACCTCATCACACAGAGCCAATGTCACATCCATCCCCTGGGATGACTCCGTCACATTCCTCACCCAAATCCAATCTCTCGACGCCCTCCTGGGGTACGCTGCAGATGACAGAGGCGTGTGACAAACGAGTTCTCACTGCTAAACTGTCTGCTTCCTGCCAGGCAGCTAAAGCAAAGAGCTGCATTTGGTAACTGTTAGCAGATGCCAGGAAAAATGGAGACTGTTCACTGTTCAAGCTCCTAATAATTGAAAAATGTTGTGTTTTTTTAGCAGATACTGAAGATTTAAACCATAGTCAGATAGTAAAGTGGATGCAACTAATTCTTTCTTTCGTTCTTTCTTTAACAAATAACAGTGACCTGTGCTAAGGAAATATAGTATGCTGCTGCTGGGATGATGGGATGTTAAAATTCTTATTGTTTCCATAACACCTAACACATATTCTGATCATTTTGAGAAAAAGTTATTGAACTATTTCACTAGTAATAATGAATGATGACATTATGTTTATCAGTGAAATTTCTAATAGCTAACAAACAAAACAGAATCTGGTCTTCTGTCTGCCCTACTCATAAATCAAGGCAAGGTTAAAAAGAAAAGTAATAATGTTATCTCACATGATCGCTTCCTAAAATCTGAAACAATTCATTCTGGTCATTCTCTGCAAGTACTCCTGCTGAATAGGTAAAGAAAATTAATTATAGTTAGAGAAAATTCATAAATATTGCATTTCATCCTGGATGTCACCACTGCTGAGATGCATATAAGAGGTTGTCAAAATGCCATAAATAAGAAAGGCCGATATAGATATGAAAATATGGAGACTGACAAGGGGAATCATTACCTAATGCAAAGTGAGCACCTGTCAAAAATCCAATTCTGTAAGCCCAGTCATTTTTAATGGCACTCCCACATTTAATATTAAAATAAATTGAGAAGCAGAAGCTGGGGCTTTTGTCTGAGCCAACCCAACATGAGTCTGTCAGAGGGGGAGACGGAGCGGATCAAGCTGAACCAAGCATTCATTTTGTGTTTTGTAAAGCACAATACAACATTAGTTTCTGATTTTCACAAGAAAACAATTTTTCTCTCTGAGAGGCAACAAAAAAGGTTGTGCTACTAACAAGAGAAAGTAATGAAAGACAGATAAACGCACTTCTTCCACTCTACACTCTCCCCCAAGGAGTGTGGGCTGTGCAGGAGGAGAGTGCTGTCAGCTGTATGTTACAGGATTGTGATGTCCCAAAGCATCAGGGCACCATTCCCAATCCAATTCAGATTTTACCAGAAAACAATTGCCAAAAGGCTTTTGGAAAATGTATGTACAACATCCATAATAAACAGGAAAAAATGGCTCACAGTCATCATAAATAATTCAATGCCGCCCATGTCTTCTTCACCACAGCCTGCTTTGAGTATCTTAGTATACACAACCCGAGAAATAGACTCACTGGCCATTAAATGTGTGAAAACAACCTGCCAACTGAATGGATTTTTTTTGAGTTTCGTACAGGCAGAGACAGTATCATCCTGGGCCAGCTTCACATCTGCTGCCTCGCCACATGTCTGGCTCTGTGACCATACGGTGACTTCATTAGGGTCTACAGAATAAGAGCACAGCCTGGAAATGGACCAGCGTGTCCATTTAGAGTGCAAAAAATTACAAATTCAGATACTGCTGTCAGAAATCAAGGCTTCAGCCAAGATGCACAGTATGAAATAAAGATAGCATAGAGCAGAGCCTTTATGTCTGTCAGACATAATATAGCTGACATACAACCAGAAACTTCAGAGATGTGCGAATTAGAAATAAAATACAGTATAAATGTTTGCTTTCGCTTCTCTACTTACATAAATTTGGTTTTAGTAGAATCCTCATCACAGCTCTTATCCTTATAGCCCCAGTCAGCCCCAGTATTATAATAATCATATTTCCCATGTATTTCATCAGTATTTCTGTGCACATTGCTTAAGGGGGTGAGATAACTGGTTCTCCCTAATTTGTGGCATTTGTGAAATGTGGTGAGTGATTACACATAATGCCCAGAACATATTTTAATGCGTAGAATCAGCAATATTCCCCTTTACGGTAAATAATGCAATAACATTTTGCCGCTTTCAGCCTTACGCTTATGGCATTATGCTCTGGAAAGCAATAAATGTGGTCAAAGAATCATTTTCATCTATATATTTATGCCTATATTCTAGTGTAGTCTGTTCAAAGGCAGCAGATATTAGCAATGATGGACTGCAAGTGTGAGACCTAGAGCATAAGCCAACTTACATGTTACAGCAACATACATTAACAAGACCATATGCTTACAGTAATGCTAATTTAATAGTCAAATGTGAATGGTAGCAAGCCTGCGTGCTTTCATGTGAATGTAAGAGCTGTATGTGCAGACAACATACTGTATATGGTGCATGCTTGTGTATTGATCCCGATATTGATCTTTGGCATATATCTTCATTCATCTCAGGTATGTGTAAGTAAACAAGAAGCCTGCTCAATCCTCTCCATCTGTGGTCACTATCCATGCAAAATAATGTAATGGCTGTCAGTGTTGGCATGCAGCATGTCATATCTCATTAGGGAATACGTGCAGGCGTTGCACCGCACCTATTATGCCATCTGTGAGGCTGCCTGAGTCTTACACTGCAAGACTAATACTGTATTTGGGCTAATTAGCAACTGGATGAACAATGTAGGGGAGGACATTTGGGATGCAGAGGGGAAAAATTGCTTTGTCTGCTTAATTAAAATCTCTCTAAAGAGGGCAAATATCTGTGGTGTTCTCATAAACTCCACCTCCTGTTCCCTCCACTCGTTGTCCTCCTACTCCACCATATGCAGTAGCTGTATTTTGCCACCGGGTGGAACACCATGCATGGATAAGTGAGAACCGGAGTAATTCTTTTGACAGCTCCTCCTCTTGCTGTTGCCTGCTGCATCCTACCAGTGCACGGGCAATCTGGAGCCATCAAAACAGCTGGCAGCATGCCAGGACCCATCCTCCGTACCACTGCTCCCACTTGCACACTTGCCGACGCCAAACTCAAACTCAGATAAAGAAGTGGAGAAGCGAGGAGATATTTAAGTTTTAGGAGAGTTGGAGTGAGATTGGCAAATTGGCAGAGACCTCTGCAGCACTACGGACATGTCACATTTTCAGACACAGCCTTTGTGGAATACACTCATAATGAATCCAAAAACATTCTCTAGTTAAGTAATTATCTTCAGTGAAACAATCTATATCCCATGCTCAATCCACCTTCCTCATGTATGACGACCTAATTCCTGTCAAATCATTAGCTACAATGGAAGATGGTGTGGATTCACAGTCACTCTGTCAAGTGTGTGCTCTTTAATTTTTTCTCTCTCGAATCTATCAATCATTTCTACTCACTAGAACTTTTACATGTCACAAATGAAAAAATGCACTTAAAACAGGTGCACTGAGAAAAAAATAGAACTTTCCTATTTTTTGCTTTTGACAGACTCAGCAGATTTTTACCACCATCCACTCTCCTCCGGATGAGTGGCAGAACATATTCCAGCCATAACCTCCATCTAAATTACTGAACATTTCTGCGAATGCCATGTTTTTTTCCTTAAGCACAGAGGACATTCACCTGCATATACAGAGGTGTCATTCATTGCTTGGGATGTGTTACACAAATTAAGTAATTGTTTTTTTTACAAATGAATGAACCGGTTATTGCTGCAACTCCTTCACAGGTGCATCTTGCTGTGCCAACAACTTCTCATACCTTTTTATGTGAACTGTTTGTGCTTATTTGTTCTTACTACTCCACGCAGTTTTCACAACAAACACAGAATAAATTCCAGCAATGACAGTTTTTCCTCGTATTTCAGCTCGTAAGTACATCTCTCAGTTTCAATTTGATATGTTTGACCCTTGGTGTAGCTCTCAGGACACAGTAGTTTGGAGCAACATAAAAGGGGGACATACTATATATAGATTTCATGTTCTTATTTTTGATTCGGGGTCTATTCTGAAACCTTTCCAATGCTTTCATATCTTCACCTTCCTAAATAAGTCACATTTTGAGGAAAATTATGTTTTTGCCTAAATCGTCTCTTCATGATGCTGGCCACCTCTGGAAAGATATTGACAATATCATGACAAAATGTGACTTAGGCCATTATTTTAGGAAGGTGAAGCTCCCTTGCAGCAGCACCACTGTGAACACTGAGTGAAAACAGGCCATTTGAGGATAGTGGTCCTCTTCCCTCTCACTCCATGGGTGTGTGTCTACACAGGTGTGTTACATGTTGAGTTGGAAGTACGATACAGAAGCAAATAACTAAGAGATAAAAAAAAAAAAAAATGAATCTGGGGCGGTTCAGGACATATGGGCTTGTTTTTCTGGG
>OMOW01049008.1:1518-13002 GCA_900312555.1 Lamprogrammus exutus
GAAAGCTGCACCCCCAGCCCCGAGTCATGACACCACCTCCACAGGTTACGTCTCCGCCACATTCCTCATGTTAGTGTCCTTACAATGCTCCTGGTACACTTCAGTCATCACTCATCGCACCGTTTCCCTGAATGAGTTCCATTTTTCCCCTCCGTACACACACACACACCGTCTATACTGTACAGACTCAGACCGAGCAGTAAGACTTGATCACCAGTTGAGAATTATATTTCATAGATGGGTGTGAGCAGATTATGTCACGAGCTGCGGTGCATTTGGATGCCCATGACTGGCAGCAGGCAACAGCACATCAGCCCTCTGGTGCCTAAGAATATAAATGTTTCCTGAAGGTTCTTTTCACTTTCAACATCCAAACTTTTTATACAAATTCATTTAAATGTTTTGTTAGTTAGTTTCTTGACTGATTGAAGGTTTTAGTTAGTTTAGTTTTAGTTTAAAATATACATAGCTACAATAATATGATACCATCATTGTAATCTCCTATTTGATGTCATTATTCATTTTGATCAGTTTAATATGTTAATGGATTTATTCATTCATCAAGGGAAATGCTATGATATGATCATATGAAGTACCTATAGCAGTATGGTAAATACTTTTATATTCAAATGAGATAATACAGATTATAATAAACATGTTCCGAAGTCACTGTTAAACTGCTGTGTGGACGTAGGTAACAGAATGCCGTATGTGGTTGGTGTGGGAAACAGGATGCAGATGCCTTAGTTTGGACCCAGACGGTTTTCTACAAGATAAACATGTTGTTTCTCCATGTTACAAGAATGTAAAAAGGTAGACCATAAGTGGAAAACATTTTGCAAGGCGCCCACTTTGGAGGACTGACTGATTTGTTCCAAAGTATCGTTCTCGCTTCCTTTAACAAGGCTTTTGTAGAACCGTTTTTCATTTGCAGGATGAGGCAGCGCCAAAGCAACTCCCCAAAAACCTCTTGGGACGAATAAAACTTAATGAAAAGTAGGCTAGTCGAGCATGCGGGCTGCTGCTGCAGGTGTGGCTGACCTGCAGCAGCCACAAACAGATTGAAGCTGGCCGCGGCCCAAGCAGCAGGGGCAGAGTGGAAGCTGTGGCCTGCACATTCCTCCAGCCCATCTAATAGGAGTGATGACAGCATGGAGTACGGAGCAGCAATAAGTGGCCACAGGGCGAGCTGTGCGAGCAATAACCTGGCCATTGTGTCTCTGGCATGAGCAGGTGTGCTGCAGTTCCTCATGGACACACCCCCTTTCCACAGCAGAGAGAGGCTCGAGTACTGCGACAAAATACTGTAACATTTACTGCTGTGCGTCATTTTTTAGTATTTTCTGCGATATTTGCTTTTTTTTGTAATGCAGTCGTGTTTTAAGGGAAAGGTGAAAGACACGTTATTACAAATCCATCACACATAAAATCCAACCCTACCTCTCCCATAAACATGCTCCACACTGATGTTGATGTAGAATGTTTATGTATGTCATGCCAGAACACACCAAAGACAAGATGAATCTTTACCTCTCAAGAACATAAAAATAAATCATGAATCACCAGCAGATAAACAGCATCTGTATAGTGTCCATAAGATTCTATACGTTATGGATACACATGCATTCATACTGTGCGTCTACTACATTGGTTAAAATTGGAAAAGTGGACCATGTGGCAGGAACACTAATTGTTGACTGAGGCTTTTAAGCAAACCATAGCACTTCTACTAGAGGATATTTTGGTACTCCTTCAAAGCCGGGAGGTACAGTATTTACAGCTGAGATAATCAGTGTTAAAGTTATGTCATATTATTAACACACACACACACACGCATACAGGATTTGAAAATGTCACTCTGTACAGATGTTTCCACCTGATTTGTAGCTGAAAATCAGTGAGTAAACTATGATGGCCCTTTGATGGTGCACACACAGTAAACAAGGAAACACTGACACTTTCAGAAAACCATTGACTTTTCCATAACATTCAGTTACTGTCTGGTACAATGAATACCGTGAATGCCTTCAAAAAAACTGTAAGTCACAAATCAAGACAGGCAAGTCACACATCTTACACTGAGTTTTGAGTCCTAAACAAGTCAACGTGCCAATTGTGGGTGCTTTTAAAATGTGTGTTTATTACTTTACAGATAAAACTGTACAATTTGATGAAAATACACATATCACAGTAACTTTGGAATTGTGTAATGTTTAATCTTTGGCTTTTTGAATGTATGAAGGCTTTCTGAGTCAAATGCCTCGAGGCGAAATTAAGTCACAAGTCAGTGATGTCAAGGTCAAAGTCAAGTTGTCTTTCTCTATTAATATCAAATCTCAAGTCAGCAAATTTGTGACTCGCTTCCAAATCAAGTCCAAGGCTTGTGACTTGAGTCCACACCCCAGGGGATTTACTCTTCACACCATCACAGATCGACAATGGAGTGAACCCAAGACAGCGATATGACGAAGAAAATGTATATAAAAAACACGGGTACAATATCTGAGATACAGCAGGATCAGAGCAGTAATGACAGAGGCCAGATCATCAACACATATGTTGCCTTTCCCCATAAGCGAATCAGAGGTTTCTTAAGCTGCTCGCTGCATATTAAGTACACCAGAATAAACAAACTGGTATTTCAAAGGGACTTTAGTGTGGGAGTTGGCGGTGTAGCCAACTGACAGAGAGTGTCCTGTTAGTGGGCAGGGGAAAGGTGGCACCACTACACAGCACTGACTGTGATTCAGAGGGGAAAATGTTATCACAGTGAAGCCGTAAACAGAAAACGTTCCAGGGCTCCCCTACGGGATCTGGGACACAAACACATAAAGCTCCCTGTGCCGGAGGCCGCTGGAAAACCAGTTTACAGTAAATTGAAATGAAGTCCCTTTTGATCAATAAAAGGCAGCACAGAGGGTATTGTATGTGTCCACAAGAAACGGCCTGGATACTCCCAGCCTTGATTCGGCTCAGCTGCTAAGCGAGATCATTTGTTTGCTCAACAGCTCACAGCGTGTGCTAACACTGATGTCAAATATTCAGTGTTATGGCATCTAAAATTAGGCCAGTTTGTTTGTGCTGATATTCAAATGGTCTGAGGTCATTTATTCAAAGGGCTCTTTGAAAACCTTGTGAGGTTTAGGGTGAGGAATTCTTGGAGAGCCTTTGGATGGTTTCATAATGACAGAAATGAACAGACAACTTGCTTTGAAACTGTGTAAGTTGTTGAAATTCGGATTTCTGTTATGGTGAAAACATTTTAATAACAGGCTGTAAATACGTCAAGGAAAGATAAGCTGCTCACTGGTATATAATATTGATATACAGGGTTTCTATACTTACTGTATGTGCCAATGCAATTCCAAATCCTTTCTCTCATAAACTAAATTTGTTATGTCAGTGTAAGTGCACAAATTCTAACAATAATGTGAATCCCACATAACTTTAGCAGCTAGCACGTCCTGTTGGATACATATATTTATATTTGCTGGCAGCCACGATGCTCGAAGTAATATTTGTAGCAAGTGAGGTGAAAAGGGTAGATTCAGCTTGTTTCTATGGCAACCTTTTAATTTTTTACTTGGGATTTTTCACTTTTTAATGGCTAATCAGGGCTGCTCCACACATATAACTAATATCAAAAGTATGGCTAATGATGGTGTTCAATGTTTTAAGCCATGATTTATATTTCTAGGCGGATGACCAGGTTTTATTAAAACTGCATTTGTCTGTATTGTGATGATTTGAGAGAGTTGCTGCCAGCTAGCTCTAGTTTAGTCTAGTTTTGGATATTTCATCATTTTCCAAAACATTTCCAAGTTCCAGGATTTTCATGACCGTAGAAAGCCCGGTCTAAATGACTGATAGACATTTCACGTGTATTTCAACAAGGTTCAAAGTGGACAGATTATATCAGAACAAAAGAGTTCATGTATGAATTTCCCTCGGGATTAATAAAGTATCTATCTATCTATCTAAAAATTCCTCTGTGCATCACAAAACGTTGCACTGTTGCCGTTTCACACTGCAACATTGCATGCAAAAGTGTGCAACAGCTAATCAAAGCTGGGGCAAAAAGGAAGTGTTTAAATAAACAAAGTGAACTGATTTGAACTCAAAATGTGTCTGAACCTTATGGTGAAACATGAACTTTTTTAATTTTAGTGATATGAAAACACAAAGAAACTTTCTGGTCAATAACAGCAAAGAAAAGACTTATTCTGTTTAGGTCATATTCAAGGAAAAATGTGTTTATCCCTATATCTTTTAAGTGTTTTTCATTTGCATTACATTGATCTTATTTCCTCTGTGGGATTATTTGTCAAATAAAATCTAATGCTAAGTCTCCACTATAATGACAAATATGAAATAAAACATTTTCTAAAAGTAATCATTTGCGATAATAAAATAAATAAATAATTTAATTCCAAAGTGGCTCGTGTCATTGTTATAAAAAGATCCCCATGTTTGTGGGTCAGCAATGTAATCAGACTTCTCTACAGAGGATACAGCTGTAACGCTTCCTCTCCTTTTCCTCTGTGACTCTACAGTGACACCTATTGCTCACAAGTATTACAAACCCCAAAGACTTTATGCAACAGCAATCAAAGCCTCATGATGCTGAGCAGCAGCCTGATATAGATTATAAATGTTGACTTGCTGACAGTTTCCTCCTTGTTTGCCTTCTATACAGACAGCAGAGGTGAGACAGTTGTGAAAGAGGCTTCAGTCTCTGTGTCAGCTGAGCATCGCCAATGTTCCTGGGTGGAAAAAGACAAATCACTGAAATAAATCGAGCACCTCAAACTTGACTGTACATCTCAAAAATGTAACATAATGTATATCCGTGTGGTTGTGCGCTTGTGCTTGAATACTTGATTGTAAAATACTTGACTTGTGTGTTGGGGTGTGAGTTTTCTTACAACTGCAGCGAGTGGTTTCACTGAGGCAATGCCTGGGAGCTTTGCTCAGAGTTTGGGGGAGTAATGGTGCCTTTAATGTCCAGCTGTGTAGCATCGTGGTCATTTTTACCTGTGGCCTGGGAAAGCACAACTTTGTGAATCAAGGCGTTTGATTGTATGTGTGATGACAAAGGCATTTTAATGTTTGGGGTGGACAGAAATTTTCAAATACTGTTAAAAGGGTAAAAGGAGGGTCCGTGTCTATTTTGGTCACTAAAACTCACAAATCAGACATTAAAAACAAGCGTATGCAGTAAATCCACCTGATTCAACTGCAAGTCCATTATAAATTATAATGCATACCTCCAGCAAAGCACGACAGTCCCCAAGTTTTTTTCCCCCCAAATATAAAGCTAGACTTTTACTACCATGTCAATTCATTGTCCAGTGGCATTTTGGACATCATCTTCCTCCATTGCAATGCCATAAAATGTGCATATACCTGTATATCCGCCAGATCCAGAGCAATATTTGAATCTGGATCCATCATAGGTACATGTGTTTGAATTTTTTAAATTAAGATTGGAGTTGAATTGAGATCGACAAATGCCCTATGTCACAATGTTAAATAAAGCGAAAACCAAAGTTACGTATCCTGCAGTTTTTGAGATATCCTGCTGACAAACATAATGAACACATAAAGCAGTGACACTAATGAATATAACTGTTTGCACTAAGGTATGGAGACTTACTTGTCCTGGATTCAGGCGGTAGCGGGGTGCAAACCAAAACTTGTACTCATCAGTCCTAAGCAAACTGCTCTTGGATGCCAGAGCACGACTGTAGCTCTGCCACATCTCCTTCATACAGTCCATACAGCACCATTTATCAGGACCTGCATGGAGTCAAGAAGAGGTTGCAAAGAATTTGAGTTTGTGAGATGATGTTGCTAAATAAATAATGTATAAACAATGTGAGCTTGTGCATACATAAAAATAGATTTCCCATCTAAATCCAGTAAATCAAACTGACCAATCAGGGGCCACCCAGGTCCTAGTTGTCACACAGCAGACCCATTATGAGGGACAATCATAATGACCCCTCTCATAATTATCATTGCAGGAAAAGCACAGGTGTGATTAATAATATATTTTTTGAAATGTGTTGTTAATGCTAATCCTTGGAATATTTACAAATGGATGGTAAATATTGCATTCTGATTGGACAGTCAATAGGTAGCTTTCTAACGGACTAATCAGACCTGCAATAGTTGTCAAGACAGGGTCAGAATTTGTGCTCATAACTTCAGTGTCACACACACCCAGAGTTGCAAATTTGAGTATTTATTTTTCACATGCAGGTACCTGCTTTGGTTTTTAGTAACCCATCTGTTGAAATTATTATTACACAAATGTTATTAGGACTTTCCGAAAATTCTTCATGAACAACAAATCTGCTCTACATCTATCAATTTGGACAAAACCTTTGTTTGACCATTCATAACCAGAATTTCTGTAATTTTCTTCCTCTTTTTTTTTTTAACATGTTTGCACATTCAGATACATTTATAAAGGCGCCAAAACAGGTTTACACGGCTGTGAAATTGTTATAATTATATCATAATATCATAATCTCAGGTCAATCACAATTTTCTTCATCGCATTGAAAAGAAAATTTGACTGGGATTTAAATGGTGTGGTGGTTGCTGAAAACATTTGGCTAAAGATTGGGTTCACGCATCAGTGCTGTTTTTTTCTCAGTTTCTTTAGATGAAGCTGAATCCATTGCACATGCTATATCTCATTAGGTAAGTTCTGCACATGTGCAGTATATACAGACATGGCCAAACGTGCTAGCATCCTTAAAATAAAAACAAAAAATCCCCAGTTTTCTCTAAAATAAGTTGAAACTGAAAAAAGTAATTGACATCCACCATTCTTTATTTCAAATTCAATAGAACTGACGCTTTAGATTTTTGATGTAACATATGACTTTAAATAATAAAACAAATGAAAATAGCCTGGACAAAATTATCGAATATAGAAGTGATAATTAATAATGATTGTAGTGATATTTCAAGCTTACTATTTCCTTAAAATAGTATCACAGGTGCCTTCAATCTTTTTGTTATCAGTCATTCAGCTTATTTAAATTGACAAAAGTTCTCAAAAGTACACCCTCCGCCAGACACAGCAAAGCGACCCCATAATGTAACTGAGCCTCTGCCATGTTTCACAGTAGGGATGGTGTTCTTTCCTTTGAAAGCTTAATTTTTTCTTCTGTGAACATAGAGCTGATGTGACTTAACAAAAAGCTCTCATTTTGTTTCATCTGTCCATAGGGCATTCTCCCAGAAACATTCTGGTTTGTCAACATGCATTTTAGCAAACTCCAGTCAGGCTTTTTTATGTTTCTCTTTCTTCCTGGGTCTTCTTCCATGGAGCCCACCCTCATTCAGAAAGCGACTGATGGTGCGACCAGGCACCAGTCTGCTTGAAATATCACTACAATCCAATCATTCATTATCACTTCTAAGGGGTTTCAATAATTTTGTCCAGGCATCCGTTTTCATTTGTTTTATTATTCAGTCATATGTTACATCGAAAATCTAAAGCGTCAGTTCTATTAAATTTGGAATAAAGAATGGTGGATGTCAATTACTTTTTTCAGTTTCAACTTATTTTTAGAGAAAACTGTTTTTTTTTGGTTTTTATTTTAAGGATAATGGCACTTTTGGCCACGTCTGTGTATACTGCACATGTGCAGAACTTACCTAATAAGATATAGCATGTGCAATGGATTCAGCTTCATCTAAAGAAACAGAGAAAAAAACAGCACTGATGCGTGAACCCATTTTTCATTTGTTCATTCAGATTTTCATTTGTTTTATTATTTAAAATAATATGTTACATCGAAAATCTAAAGTGTCAGTTCTGTCAGAAAATTGTGGGTTTTTGTTCTTATTTTACCAACACTTTTAGCCACATCTGTATATGAAGTATGTGAAAACCTCCATCAAGCACACTTGGAGGTTCTCTGTGCTGTTAGAGGAGCAGATACCTGTAGTTGAAAGGTTTTGGGCTTGGTCATGTAGGGCTGGTTTTGGTTTTAGGATGGAGGACAGGCTGTCTGGTACATATCCTGCCTTGTCCTCTGAGGATGAGCCCCTCCTGTTCTCATAATTAGGTGCCTCGCTGTGCTTCCTCCACAGGTACGTCTGCCTCTTCAGACTCTGCCAATCGATCCCATCAACTCCAGTCTGTGTTCACAGATTAGAAAGAGCAAGATTTAATTTATGTACAGTGGCTAGAAATCCAGTGCCATGACATTAGTAGGTACAGCAACAGCAGTTAAGTAGCTGAATTATGTAATCATTTCATCTATTAAGTCTTTTTTCAATGGAGGTCTCCAATAGCCCACATGTATGCATGAATGAGAATTTAAGGCAAAAAATCTTCATACACAACACTTGCTCAAACGCAGACGTCCACTTCAGAAAACATCAACCAAAAGAGTCGGTGAGGGTGTCTAACCTTCATGTCGTCTTTGTATTTGCACACATGGTGGTCATCTCGGGTGTGCCTCCTGTGCATCCTCTCCCAGGAAGGGTGGAAGACCGCAGGCTTGTTCCTGAGGAGGAGGGCGCGGGCTGACCTGGGCGGCTGTAGGCCATCTTTGGACACAGGGGCAGGAACCACGGTTTGATCCACAGGAACAAGGTGGTGGTCCTGGGGAGAGGCAGAGGTCTTCTCTAGCTGGAGGTCATGATCTGGGCTGGGATGGGCCAAACCAGGGTCAATGTCCTCTTCTGACCGCTGTGACCTCTTCCGTTCCTGATTTAGTTGGGAAGTAGAAAGTTTTTGCTGCAGCAGAACCCTCTTCTTTGATGTGTCCTGTTTGATTCTTTTCTAAAGAACACAGCATGTCATCAGAGCCTGTTTAAATGTACAAGTTCACATCATAAGTATACGATATTGTCTGTCTCCTTGGAAGACATTTTATTTTTCACCTTTTTATCACTTGATCTGTCCAACTCAGCAGATGGGAGGCAAGTCAGTTTCATGACAGCAAGTTGAGGAGATTTAACACTGTGGGCAAAAAGACAAATGGCTGCAAATGACAGCAAAATGTGTCGTCTAAGAATTTTATGAACAAGAACACAAAAAACAAGGGATGGCACAAACAATCTACTGTCAATTGTAATGGCAAACAGAGGTGTGTACCAAAATGCTACGTTACGTATATTATGTTATGCTATCTTAAGCAGACTTTGCCTCACCTTTGTTGAGAGTCATGAGGTAGGCAGTAACAGGAGCTGGGAACCCACATCACTATGGCCTCTGAGAACTGGGACACACTGCTGGAACTGGACACTGGGCTCATCTGAATGGGCCTAAGCTGCAATAACAGTCAAAGCATCAATGACACTGAATTTATGGATGATAGCAGCAAATGTTGTATATTCTAAATTTCTAACACCCAGCATTAAAATGTTTTGGTTTTTTTCCTCCAGGGCTCCCATATTTCTAAAATTTCCTTACCAGATTTGCTGATTTAAAAAAAAAAAGAGCGCGCAATAAGATGTGTACAAGGAGAAGGGAAGCAGCAACTACTACCATAAAGTGCTGCAACTAGTGTATATATTGTTTGCTGATTAATGTAGTGATTTGTTTTTCATGAACACTTTATTCCATAAAATATTAAACATTAAGATAAATGCCCTTTCCAAGTTACCACAGTGATGTTTTCAAATTGCTCAAGCTTTCTATCAAATAATCAAAATCCCAAATTTATTTACAATGATCTGACACAGAGAGAAGCAGAGAATTCTCAGATTTAAGAAGCTGGATCTAAAAAATATGAGAACATGAAACAGACAAATTTTGTTATCTTTTAAGATGAATTTACTTTCTAATAATGTGTGCAAACAGATCGCATATTTTTGTATGTGTATTTTTGCACTTCAGTAATAATAATGGATTATAGACAAGTGCCAGACACATTTCTGTCAAGATAATTAGAATGACGAGTGATAGTGACCATCAGTTGTTCTGTGCGAGACTGATATTCTCATATTCTAGAGCCCATGCACTGTATCGGCTCCTCTGCGATTTATTCTGTGTTAAATCACTGTGTACTCCGTTACAATGGAAGAGATGTCTCTAAATGCACGATATCCTCCATTGCTTGGATAGTGAAAGTCAATCAGTCATGTCTTTATTTCTCTTCTTGCCTCATCTTCCCTGTCTCTTCTCACTCTAGATATTCTAAATCAAACACATAATTCAGGACTATTTAACAAAACCAACCTTGACTGTCTTCTTTTCTCTGTTTGTTTCGGGATGAGAAGGGCCAGATGAGCTCTGAGTAAGCTTCTGCACTTTTCCCCTGCATTGAAGTAGATTATTACTTTCATCAGCTGACAAATGTGATGAAACAGACACAATGTCGGGTAGAATTCAAAGACAACATACTCTCTTGTCGCTTCCCTCAGAGAAGATGGCTGGCTGATGGGAATGCAGGTAGCAGCTTTAGAGCCATCATCTTGAGTTTTCAGAGAAAAGACCTCAAAAGGCTTCCAAATGTCAGTCCATTCTGATGCATTAACCACAGAGAGCATTGGAAATCTATCCCCTGATAATAAAGAAAGACAAATATAAGACTGCTTTTATAATTGGGAATACTGAAAATATAAATGTAAACTGTCGCATACCAAGAGGCATAACAACAAAATATGTCAGATATGAACTCAAAGTAGGGCTTCAGAAGTGGAGAGGGTAGTTTATCTACCTTCAGAGATTGTTGCTGGGGCCCTGATGAAGTTGGGGGCCATCACCATGTGAGGTTTGCCTGTACGGATACGCTGCTCAGCCTGCCAGCAGGAGGAGTGGGAGCACAAAGCCCAGAGACAATGAGCTTCATCCAGAACGCCAGTGGAGGAGCTGCCCATGACAGACGGAGGCCACCGGCAAGCCTGTCTGCAGCTCATACGGAGAGAAGGAGATGCTGTAGTTAAGACTTTTCGAAATATAAGTGGGATTAAGTGGATTAAGAGGATTTTGTAGGATACACCAGTTGCAAAATGTTATGTAAACTAAAACCTATGATATATTAAAAACAGGTCTTACCTTATAACGATAATCAGAACTCTAACTGTTCAACTACCCACATTTTATACAATTCGGCCCAGCCATAGTCTCCAGCTCCTGGTAAGCATTTTTGTTGCTTGGCAGCCTACAAACTTTACCAGGGTCTCAATCGCCCCCTGCTGGTATCTGGCAGTCACACACGAAACATAAAATCTGCTAAAACATATAATTTGCATTATTCAGATATGTTTAATCTAATTTACATCAAATCAATACACTCAATTTGTTTAACGCCTTTAACAGTTCAAAATACAGTCATTTGAACAGAAAAGTTATGACTAGCTGCACACACAAAACATGAAGAGAGTTAAAAGCCACATTCCTTATTTATTTTCTGGAGCAAATTTCTGATCAGAAAAATTGGGTAAAAGTTCTGTTATTAAAGCAGCAAACTAATAGATCGGAAGAGCGTCGTGTAGGGAAAGAGTGTA
>OMOW01049064.1:0-10046 GCA_900312555.1 Lamprogrammus exutus
AGAACATCACAGAGCCCCATGACCTTCTGTCATCCTGTCTGCTGCAGCTTTGGCTCGTGAGCATCTGATCAGGCAATGCATCACTATTCCACCCTTGAATCATTAATCTCTAATGTTGAATGCAAGTATTATTTTTTGATAAAGTGCACCCAGGTTTCTTCATTCAAACTATTGTATTTCTACTCCAGTTAATAATTTTCTATGCAGAATGTTGATTATTAGTAAAGCTCGCTATCAGATATTGGGTTTCTATTTGATTTTCAAACATCAACAACTCTAAAACAACCGAAGACACATTAATGATTGTCTGATTACCAAAATATCTAAGAAGATTTTTCTTATGTGACTGTTATACTGCTCATCAGGGCTGCTGTTGTTTATAAAAATTTACTCTCTATGTGTGTAGATCTACAGTATATGTACTGTATACTGTGTATTAGTATACAATGCTCATAAACAGAAAATGCTCAAAGCTTATCGCTCGGCTCTGTGAACATCAAATAAATGTTTCATCATAGTTTGGTACTTTTCTTTTTACATCATTAACACACAACAACAACTGTGGAAAAATACAGACAGATCTCACATCAAACCAGGTAAAATGTGTCTGTATCTTTTATTCATTTAGCTGTTACCTCATTTTCCAAGTGAACATAATGTGGTCTGGAAATCAAATAACTTTGACTGCTGTTCCTCCATTTTGATCAAAAGGGACTGAGCCAGCAGATATATGATCTCTCCTTTGAGAGAGGAGAGAATGTGTCCCCTGTCACCTTCCAAAAAGCTTACTAACTAAATAATGGCTCTCCGGTGTGTTTTTATTCACACTGTGCCTGCAGTGGCGAACACAGAGGCACTTTAAAGGAACATTATCCTAATGTATCAGACAGGCAAATCAGAAACAAATAAAGGAGGAAATTAATGTTGCATCTTGTGTTGGTAAAATATATTAGTGATCACTCACATCTCGTTTCAAACGCACTGTACTGTACTCCATGGGGATGTCCTCTACCCTTTGAAAAACTGGCTAATACATTCTACATTGCATCCAAAAATCACAATAACTACCTGACCCGTGCACCTCCCTGTGAATTGGTAACGCCATTATTGGCCAGTTATGGTAAAATGTTGACATTACTTCCAGTATGTAACAGAGGAACAGTGGAGAACAGTCTTAGCGAGGAGTAATGCAAGGGGAAATGGTGCAACAGCAAGACGCACAAGATCCTGAGCTGCATCAGGGCAGAATCAGTTTGTGGAGGTTGGGTTGGGGGTTGGGGGATGGTGGCAGTGACAGTGAGACAGTGTTTATGTTTCTTCCAGCCTCCCCTGAGTCAATGTATTGCTCAGTGCTCATTTTTTTTCCTCAGAGGAGTTGTTTGCCGTATCCCTTCATCAGTGAAAAAGGAGAGACTGCTGAAGTTGGAGGGACGACTGCATTCTTAACAGGCTTTGGGCGTGGTACTTCTCAGTCCGCGATTAAAAACACAAAGTAAAAAAGAAATGCATTAATGAATGAACGAATCAATCAACAAATGAATGAACACACCTCTCTCGGTAAAGCAGTCTGTGTGTGCCCTCTCTCTCTCTGCGTGGTCGCCGTGTTCGCTGGGCTGCATTTCAGACCGCAGCTGATGCGTGTCTCATCCTGCTGTTGTGTTTTACGAGCTCAGAAAAAAAAAAATTAGTGCTGAATGTGTGACATGCTCCTCGTTGTTCCACACTGTCAGCTCAGCAGTACCCGGCACCACTGCCAGCGCTCTCCTGCAGTCCTGCACAAACATTGCCTGCATGCTGCTTTTTTTTACTCCCATAAATGATTTTAAATGATTTGCGTTTTAAAGTTCAGCACATCAATTCAAGATGCATCTTCTCACGTTGTAGTATGGGATACATCTCACCACGTTTACAATTGGTCATTCCATGCGCCTTGTATCTGGATTGTGTTCTGATCACATTTTAGCCACATACTTTACATTTAGACCCGTTCACACTTTGTCATCTTCAGAATCAGGATTATGTCCAAATAGGGAAAAACCACATAAAAATTCTGGTGTCAATGCACTCCTAGACATACATGTATAACATCATGTAATGGGAGTGGTTTTGATTGTCATATGTGGTTTGGAGAGAGTTGTATTTAAATCTGTATTAAATTTGGCAAACATGCATCTCAAACCAACTCCTGCGGTAGTTTCAGTGAGCGGATTTGTATCTGTTTTGAAGTTGTCTTGGGTGTATTTAAACCTGCATTTTTATTTGCCTTTTCCCTATCCAGATATAATCCTGATACTGAGAGGCATGAAATGAGTCTCAAATTCATCACAGACAATAAGCAGTTAATTTGTTCATACCCAAAATCCAAATGTGAATCCTGATAGCCATAAAAATATCAGGACAATAATCAACTGCAGGCGATGACAGTCTTAATACACACTGTTTGTGGGGGAGTAATTATTTTAGTAAAAAGCAGTGTGAATAGTATACCTTGGCCTTGAATAACCCCTTATTCATCATCTATGAACTGTTTTTGTCATCTTTGATAATCAAGTTTATTGTTAAACTGTGAAATAAAATATTGTGCCTCAGTACATGTTACGCTTCAAGTCCTAAAGTGATATTTGATACATTTAGTAATGGCACAGGGATCCATAGCGGTCCGTTCAAAGACATACAGACCTGGTAAGTGTATGCAAAATATATCCACAATGCTCCAGGAGTATCACTTTAATCACATTTTGTGGAATTCTGTACAGAAATTTGTGTTTAAGTTTTAAAAAAAATCATATCAAAGGATCGATTGTGATCAGACGTTAACATACAGCCAATATATCAATCTATCAATAGTATCAGTCTCAAAAATCCAGTAACGGTCAGACTTTGGTTCAGATGTTGATATGTTTTTGTTTTTTTGGAATAAGGCTTACGCTCAATTACCCCCTTGTAATTTTGATGGAACAGCAGCAGCTATAAGCAGTGGGACGTGCTCACGCAGCTGGAGTCACATGTGGCTGACCGAGCTTTGCGTATTTGTTTCTGTTGCTCACAGGGTTACAGCCGCTTCACTATTGAATTACACGCTCTTGTTTACCGTTTCACACACACGCAACGGAACAAAAACAGCTCAAAGCAAAAGCAGCAACGTTGGATGATATGAGAGGAGAGGAGAGGCAGTGTCTGTGTCCTGGTAGCTCACAGATAGGACTGGCTGCAGAGCAAAAACAAAAGCGTGGAAATGAGGCCTGTGGTTTGTGCGCTGGTCGAAGAAGGTTTGTGGTTTTCTCATGGTTCATTTCATCTACCGACCCACACATTTTATTGATCACGCATGCTTGGAGTATCTATCGCCTGCAGGAGATGATGGTCTCATTACGTTTGAACGTAATGTTGGTTTGGTAATCTCTCATTTCTACAGTAAACTCAACTGCATTCAAGACTGAAGCGAGATGGTTTGAGGAGATAAAAAGGTGAATTGCTTTTGTCAGAAAAGAACTGCAGGGAGTAGATTGCTGACATTTCAGCCATTTTCCTTTCAAAATGATTTCAGTCGTTTTCTTTTTCATTGACTTTCCCGCAAACACTACTTTTCTTTCTCTGGACTTGAAAACTCCCTGTGATTTTGCACCTTTTGCTTACTATTACTTATTCACACCCCCGGGGCCACTTTCTCTCATCGCTCTCTGTACTTCATGGCTAAAATCCCCCCTTATGCTCAGCTCTGTGAGAGCAGGTGGCAAACCACAGGCGGACCCCACACCTCCGCTCAGACTGGCCTCCATCCTGTGCACCCAAATTCACGTTGCTGCTGGGCGCACTAAAAAGGGGCAGGCAGGGGGCAGGAAGTTCTCTTTCATTCTGATGACTTGTTGGTTGACCTCGTAGTGGCCTTGAAGCAGAACATGCATCCTTTGTTATATCACTGTAGAACAGAAATGTATTTCCCTTAATTAATGGAATTGTAGTGTAGTGATTTGACTAATCACATTTTGCCACATTAGTGATTTCTTAAATAATGAGAATCAAGTGGGCTCTGGGATGTATGTGTGAATGCTGGAAGTTAATGCAATTCTGTGATTTATTCCCCTGAAAAGAAATTAGAAAACGCGTTATGCCAATTCTCAAGGGTATTAGTGACATTTATGAGTACATTCAGAGTTAGTGACCTGGAATATAGACTTTAAATGAATTAGTCAGTGTTAGAGCCCGTGAAAGTGCTCAAATATCTAAAGAGAGAAAAATATTTTTACTGTGTTTGGCAGTCCAGACTGTATGGGTACACACAGACTTAGACTCATTATTTCCAGCGGTTCATAAAGCGTGGACTTCTGCTGTGAGCACCGGAGAACTCTCTGGATTGGACTGCTTGTGTTCACAGAATGCAAATGAACACATAGATGTGTTCTTCTCAATACAGTTTGTTCCTGATTATGTGCACTGGAGGAGTTGTACAGTATGTCAGTGCACATCTGCAGGGAAACACACAGGGGCGAATGCGAGAGATGTGACAAGGTTGCAAATCAGTCCATGAAGAAGTGATGGATGTGAGAATGTGCTGAGAATGATGGGAGGAGAAAAGAGGAACTGATGACTGACAGCTCCCATCCAGCCTCCTTACTGTATTAATTGCCAGCCGCATGTTGATGATATGCCGTGTAGTGTAATGTCATTTCTCCTAAGGCACAACACACCGTAACATGAGACCATTCTATGCTTTTAGTGTTATCTTGTATGCTTTATAGATCAGCACACGGTTGCCATCTCAGGAGTAATTCTATTTGTTCCGCTTTGAAGATTATCTCCTTCTTCCTCTCCTTTGGGAATATGTAAATGTCTGCCCTCGGCATGCTAGAATTCAATAGAAAGCCATGTTAACATCTCAACCCTGGTGTGTAAGTACGATTTTGGATTTAAGATAGGCATCCTGCATGATTTGACTATAAAGTCTAGCTATCTGGAAAACATGGGTGTAGCTGACCTCTGTCGCTGTGGTGTAACATACCTGCCTGGTGACATGTTAAGCATGCATGCGACGTAGGCACTGCCAGCTGTTCACAGGACAGAGCATCAAGATGTTCATGCTATGATCTTTTTTTAGTTACTAGACAGCAAAAAAAATGGCCAGCGTTTCTCCAAAGACCTAATATTTTGAAAATTTTGCACACTTCTTTCCCCAGCTAAGAAGTTTTGAAGCGAAGGATGAAGAGTAGGCTCAAGTATATTTGTCATTAGAAATGCCAACTCTAAAGCTAATTTAGTTTTGGCAATAGCTGCTAGAAGAGCAAGCCAAATCAAGTGACACACACACAGTTCTGACATGTTGTCAATTTTTAAAGTTGTAATTGGCTAATGCGTAAGCAAACAGTTGCCTGGTTACACTAGAATAATATTCACTCCTGTGTTTTGATCTCCACCAAAGTCAAGTTTCTTCACCAGCTAGTCATTTATTTTGTCTGCTGTTTAGTGCTGGAGGCATATTGTTAATCACAGCGTTTTAATGCAAACAGCTGCTTCTGGTCACAGGGTTGATGAGAGCTTCTACAACTCATCTTTACAGCATGTGTGTGTGTATAAACTTTAAAAAAACAAGGTAAAAGTGGCTAAAAGCTACACAGCTCTGCAGAATTGTCCAGTAATTCTCTTTGGTTCTGTTAGTACAAGTTATTTGATTTAATATCAGTACATAAAAACTGAATAATACAGATGTAATCAGTCATTTTCCTTTCTGTTCTGTTACAGACAAAACCACCTATGATGCCTCTGGCTCTGTATCTTTTTCAAGTGACCCCACAGTAACTGCTCCTTCTCGTCCATTGGCTGACCTGCCGGTGGTGGAGGAGACACCTTCTTCAGTCATCCACTCAGATGATGAGGCTGAGGGGAGAGGTTTGAGAGGGCAGCCTGCATTCTCCTCTGTTTTAAATTTCCTGGCAGGAAGCATCAAACACCCACCGAGCCTGGCTCAAAGCAGAACCTCACCGACCATCACCAGGAATGAGAACCAAACCACCCAATGGCCTTCAGATAATTCCAGCCAGGACACGGAGATGTCCTCCTCACCCTCGTCTGCGGGAGCCAATAGGAACGTCCCAACCAGCTCAGGTCTGACTCCCATCTTGCCTCACCAGCACATCACAGCAACTCAGGTTGTTACCATGGCGCCAACTCTGTCTGAAACATCACGTGTGCCGTTGATGGTTGAAAACAAGAGTATCTCATTGCTTTCATCATCATTATCATCATCAGCAACTACATCATCCTCATTATCATCACCATCTTCATCAACACCATTCACCACCTCTGTGTTGTCGCTCTCATTGTCTGTGTTTTCATCACCACCTTCATCTTTTGCTGAGTTGAGTACAAAAGCTGATTCGTCTCAAGGTCGGTGGATTGTGTCCAGCTCTGTCGCTCAGAGAGAAGCAGCGACATTAGAGTCTCCACGCTGGACAGACAACCTAACGTCTTCATCTACCGCTCATTCAATTGTTGACTTACCAACCGTTACAGTCAGACAGCTGAGCTCAACACCTTTTCCATCACATCTTTCTCCTCGTGAGATAGTGACCAGCGCAGACCACATCAATAAAAAGACCACACACTCATTTAACTCATCAGTGGATAAAATACACAGAGTGAGTGGGACACCTTCGAAGACTATGAAACCAAATATAATCGAGAAACCAACAAACATTGAATATTCATTTTCTGCATCTAATATTCCTGTAACACCTTTAAATGGCGCCACTCCAGTCAGGAAGCAAGGCATGAGCGCTGTATCAGTGGCAAATCAGAAAACAAGCAATTCGTTTCTCTCCAATCAAGAGAGTTATGTTGATCAAAGGCAACTGGTGGCATCCCAAAATCCTTCTTCAGCACTGCTGTCTAACCACCCTAAAGGGTCTTCAGCTTGGAGTCATGTCACAGAGCAGAGGTTGGAAGGGGCGCTGCATGATCTAGAGGAAGATAAAATAGTTGTTGACAGTCCCACTTTTGGTCTCAAAACCGCTGCAGATGCAACCATTTCCGCAATTCCTCCACATGTTGTAAATCGGAGCAGCTCATCGGCCACGACACTCCAAACCTCACAATCATATTTTCCAGTTTCCTCTGGGACACCACCTTATAAAGCATCTCTGTCTGAAATTGCAATCACTAAGCCAACGCCTATTCACTCTGGCGCGGTGTCCTCAGAGCACGCATCTAATCCTGGTGATTTACTGTCAGCAGCGGGTCAAGGCAGCCCCACAGCTCCCGTCATCAATATAAATTACAACCAGGGAAAGACAGCAGGAGCACAGCTCAGCTCCGTTTCCCCTCGAGCTCACCTGAGTAATTCATTTTCGCTCGCACAGCCACGACCCGGGTCCATCGCTGCCTCTGTCCTGAGTTCGATAACCAGAACAGAGACATCCTCCTCTACATCAGAATCATTTTATTTGCCGAGTAATGGAGTAAAATATGTTCAGGAACTTGGCGCCATAACACAGCCAGGGTTTGCTAAGGGCATAACTCAGGCGAACAGTAAAACAGCTTCTCTTTCTAGCTCGCCAGCATCACCTGCTGACATAGCAAATAATATGACCTATAAAACCAAGCATCAAAGTCTATCTAATCTCCCTCAGTCTGCATACATTTTGCCCCTGTTTCTCAGCAACGGTGCTAACCAGAACAACACTGGCCAATCTGCCACCAGCGGCGTGAATCTCTCAGATGGACCCAACGTCTTGTTAAGATCACAAATTACCCCCTTGAGTCTTTTTCTAATCAGATCAGGTGTCACTCAACCATCTCATAAAACTGACCAGACATTAATCGCTTCAACTGCCATTAAAACATCACCAGCTTCTGATACTCATGTGAGCAGGTCTGCTGGGAGCTTCCACAGTTCAGTTTCTCCTGTGTACAGTCAAAACAAAGAGTATACTACGGTCAGAGATACTAAGTTGTATGAGGAACACGCTCCAACACTGTTTCCATCTCTTGTTACTACAAAGGTTTTTTTAATGTTGAACAGAAGCTCTGATGGTTCTGGCAAAGGGTTTTCCGCAGACATCTCTTGGCCCTCAGTCGCTTTTGATGCTGCATTAGACGCTCTTAAAAGTGTTCCTCGTAAAGGTGATGTGACGCCCGTGGGCCGTTACAAGCAGTCCTCCCCTCCCTCCTGGTCGGAAATCGTCGTAACACGGAAGACAAACAATTTATCTCGTTCTCAGGGAACGTTCACTAGGGCGAGTAGGGATACATCACAATTTTATGTAGGCAGACAAACAACCATCTTCTCCACACCTTCATTTGCAGCGACTACTTCCAACAATAGACCAAACACCGTTGAAACTCCTAAAAATGCTATTTTTAGCTTTGGCACAAGACTAATGGCAGCATATACAAAGTGGAAATCTGTGAAGGCTGCCTTTGAATCAGAAAACACTTCTATTGGTTTTGACAATTCCCATTTGCCAACAGATGGCCCAACATACAAACAACCAAAACTGGAAGACCAACAACAGTTGCATATATTGAATTGGACTGATCCAACATTATTCATCAGTGATCCATATTCAGTCCAGCCCACTGGGACAGAGCAATTTGGTAGAGAATATGCATCTTTTAAACATGTTAAGGGAACACCAGATGTTTTTCTGCCCCTTTCTCCCACAACTACTGACTCTGTCACGTCTTCGCAGGCCACAAGCCTCAACCCCCCGGAGGTAGATGATGACTCCTCTGATTCTCCTCTAACTCCTCCATACCACCCTGCACCCAGTTCCTCTAACAGTAACACAACAGGCTCAGTAATGGAAAGGTTCACATCATCAGCAGACCTGGTGGCATCCACTGTTTCTTTTCACTCGTTGTTGTCATCCTCATCTTCATCATCATCAGCAGCAGCAACATCTGAGCCTTCTCCACTGTCACTCATTGGGACCACAGCTTCTCAGTTGTCCTCGAGACATAAGCGCTCCACCAATTCAGTGACTTCTAAAGCTTCATCATCGTCTTCTATAATGTTTTCAACACCAGAGCCTTCAGCACTTGCATTCAGTGGTACATCAGCACCATCAGTGTCATCATCATCAGCACCGTCAGGATTAACGTCATCATCATCATCATCATCATCATCATCATCATCATCATCATCATCATCATCATCATCATCATCATCATCATCATCATCATCACCACCACCGCCACCACCACCTTCATCATCATCATCATCATCATCATTATCAGAGCCTTCGTCTCAGCAGCTATCATCATTGTCGACATTGTCATCACCTCCATCACCTTCATCACTGCCATCACCATCCCTGCCCTCATCAGTATCATCAGCTGTGACATTATCACCACAAGCGTCATCATCATTATCTTCATCACCAACACTAAAAATTGGTGTGATATCATCAGCAAGACCTTCCATGTACCCTGTCTCTGTAACATTTCCATCTCCATCACTTAGTCTGACCTCGTCACGAGATGCAGGTCACTCGAACGAAGTGACTGAGACCTCTGTTGTTCTTGCAGAGACGAGGACGGATGAGTCAATGACGGGTACATCCAGAGGAAGGTCAACTGTCCCCAAAGAAAAAGAGGCCAGTCTAAGCCCCTCTCAATCAGTCAGCGTTGTCCTTTCTGCAGGGCCCACTGTGAGGACATCTCAGGTATCTCCTCTGGCCCCTCCACGGGACACTATGACGGCCTCTGTGAACCTTCCCACCACCATTCTTGCTTCAACCACCAAACCGAACGACCCGTCCACCACCACGCCTTCCCTAAAAGCCACCGCCACAACCACACAGTCAACCATCACCACTACCGCTCCACAGCCCACCTTTGTGACCAGGAGAGCAACAACCACGACAACCAGCAAGAATCAAGCCACCAGGAGAACTTTTTCGCCGCCCGTCCCAAGGACAAGCCCTCCCAAGGTGGGCAGCACCATCTTCATCTCCCCTTTCACCACCACCACAGAAGCTCCACTACAGCAGTGCAACATCACAGAGAGAATGTGGGTGAAAACTGGTAAGCAAGACGTTTTCATACAGTCT
>OMOW01049105.1:0-13558 GCA_900312555.1 Lamprogrammus exutus
TTTTTAACTTACAGCGGCAAAACGAGTATGATTGGTAAGCTCTCATTATTTCTGAAATATTGAAAACTAGCAGATAACAATACGAATTTACCGTTTTGACTAAACGTTAGTGAGCGCACACTACTTCCACTTTGGCGTTAAATAAGGGAAATGTATGTCGTTGTTTTTTTTTTTAACCCAAAACGGTTCAGCCACTTCTCGCAATGTTGGTTAGCTCGCTGCTATTGACTAGCTGGCTAATGACTACGCTAGTTCACCAGCAGCTAACCTCGCTAGCAGGTCGGTATCCGCTAAGACCGCGGCTGCGAGTAACTTGACGGTAAACCGTTCTCTCGTTGCCCGTTACCCTCGCCGGTAGCTTACACAGTGACGTGGCCGGACCCTCGCACCACCACCGGGTCCGGAGCGTACTTGAGGAGCTGCTCCTCCGCGGCCCTGTCCTCGTCCTCCTCTTCCTCCTCCTCCTCCTCGTAGATCTCGTCAAAGTCCTCCATCATCGCACGACTCGGCCTCGCGCTTCCCGGGGGAGACACCGGGAGAGACACGATTCCAGCGGACGGTGAAACCTTACCGGCGAAAGAGTTACAAAGAGAACCGTGAAGACGAGCAGAAAATATCCGTCCCAGCAGAGGTTTGGTTCACATCGTTGAGCGAGCAGCAAGAAACAAAACATCAACATCCGCCGCAATACCACACGTCACCGGAAGAGGGACAGGCGTGTGTACGTCATCAGGTTAAAGGACGAAGATTTTTTAAAAATCTTTTCACTTCTGTTTTTTTTGTTTTGTTTTTCGTTGCAATCTGCTGTTCAACTGTACTTTGAACGGTTTCATCGATTTGTGTTGTATGCACTTTTAGTTAAATAGTGCTCTTTCAAACAATAGAATATGTTAGAACGAAGAAGATTGGTGCTTATTTTATGTCATTCCATCAGATATTTCACGTTTCAAATATGCACCACAATACGCACATAGAGATATTTTTTATTTATGTATTTATTGCGTGTGGGTATTTTGCTGGCTTAGTTCGGATGCACTTTGACCTCTTAGATGCCAGTGTCAAAGTTATCCTGAGTGATTACCTTAATCATTTGATGAAAACATTTCTATCTTGATGGTAGTGGACTCTTTCCACAAGGTACAAGAGTCATTGAGTGTTTTTACGAATATAAAAATGATTTAAATCACATAATATGGCCTTTGCAGTCATTTAGATCTTGACCCAGTTGAACAATATGGGAGATTTTGGACCAATGTCAGCCATCAAAACACCAAATGAGGATTTCTCTTTCAGAATAATGGTATTTCACCCACCCAGTCGTGACCCAGAGACACGTGACATTTATTTCAAGGTGCGCTGACTCCCAAAACCTTACTAAGACTTTTTATGTTGGGATCTCCCTTTAACTTGTCATCCGTCTGTTGTTTAGCTGGGTAGAAATGCTCTTATTCTGAAGATCTCGGCCCGGAAGAGTTATTGTTTTTACTGCAAAGGTAACAGGCTGTCGAGAGATACCGTTGATAAAAGTCGCCAGTTTAACCACCACAGACTGAAATCGTTTTTGCTCTTTCTGCAAACCATTTTCTTGATCCAAAAAGGACTTCGCCTGCTATGAAGATATGTCGTAGATATAAGCCACAAACAGATATAGCGGCACTTCCTGATTAGGAAGCTTGGAGATACTTGAGCGACACGATGTCTGGGTAAATCGAATATAACTTGTTTATCGGTACTTTGGGAAGTTCTTTGACAAGATGACACCCTTTGAGCACTGTAAAATCGTGTTACAATCCGCTTTTAAAGGCGTGATTCCAGTCTTCACCAGCGGGATTCTAGCTGTAGTGCTTCTATCATGTGGCTTGTTCGGCATTAAAACCTATTTCGAGCTAAACCAGGGTTTCTTCAGTGTTGGGGCGAGTGTGTTTGAGAACGGACATGTCTACAAGCTCCTCACTTACCCTTTTTCCCACAAGACCTTTGCCCAGCTTCTCCTGAACATCACAGCTTTGATGGTCCTCAGTGGGAGTCTAGAGAGAGGCGTTGGCACCGTCCGGTTCCTCTATCTGTTCCTCCTGCTTTCCACCTGCACGGGTTTGATTTATGCCTTCCTGGATCTTCTGCAAAGCGACAGCACCCAGAGCCACGCAGAGGGCTTGGTCCCCATCACCCTGGCCTGTGTGGCTGTGACAACCATGCACACACGGATGGCCAAAGGTTTCCTGTGTGGAGTCAGTGTTCCCACCATGGCTCTTCCTTGGATATTTCTCATAATCAGCACTGTCCTCATCCCTCACTGTGTGCTTCCCTTCAATGTCATCGCTGTCCTAATTGGGTGGATGTACGGTAAAGGATGGTTCTCTCTCCTGGACATGTCTGAGGCCAGGGCTTCTGTTCTGGAGAAGATGTTGCCTTTCAGGTGGTTGAAGAGCATCAGTGGTGATCTGTTTGTCCCCGCTTCCACAGAGGAGCGAAGGAAGACCCTGCTCCCTCAAATCAACCCGACCCCTGGGTCGTACCCGGTCCAAGCGTATGCTCCTTTGTCCAACATTAGTCCCCCGGAGACCACTGCAAACATGTACGAAGGCTGGCCAAACGCAACCAGTGCCGTGTCCAGTCCTGCTCCACTCCTCTATCCTTATGGACACGGCATTAAAAGTAGCTTTGGACAAAGTCATGGACACAATCATGGACACAGTCATGGGCACAGTCATGAGCAGGGTTTTGGGCACAGCTGCGATCACAACTTTACTCATGATCAACTATAGTTATGGTAATGAGATTGTTTTACCAATGGGTGACATAAGCTTGTTAACTTGATAAGCAACATATTCAGCTGATGCACTTCCATTTTAAACTGTTAAACAATCCTGAAACATCTCACACACGGGCAGATTGTTTTGACTTTAAGATCAAATGCTTGGACTCTGGACAATCTGACTTCATGCTTCTGTTTGTGGATTCTGTCTGCCTAAAAACTTTACTGACAATTTATGCTTGGAATGTTGACTTTTTGTATATGTATTTTGAGTTTATGGGATGTTTTTTTATTTTATCATTTATGCTTTGCATTTTATGAATAAATTATTATGTATAAACCAAACAAATGTCCTCTGCTCTGAACATGCAGGTTTATTCGTGTTCACTGCCACATCCACACACATGACTGTAGAGCTTTCAGCAGACATATTTGCCTCGTCAAACACGGGTACGACATTAAAAGCTGTATTCCATTTATGTGTGGCAGTGCCAGTGAGCATTCTGGCTCACTGGCACAGCTAAATGGAACAGAGCCACGGCTGATCTAGTTTCCGCCTGACCTTTCCCTCCTACGAGAGGTCAAAATGTACACTTTGAGAAAGGTGACGTGTCGTTGTGTGGAAAGTTGATGTGGATGCGACCCAGAAATCATAGTATGCTACAGCAGTAAACCAAGACCTCAATGTTTCTCTTTGGTCACTCACAATGCTGTGCTAGTGAAGATGAGAATACATTTACACTAAAATCAATGCACACGAGACAGTTTTACTCCTCAAACAATTTGGTTTAATTGAGTTCCTTGCAAACAGCATTCATCAGTAGGACAAACAACTTCACGATACCCGAGGCTCAAGTCTCACTGGAGCAAAATGGCCTCCGAGTCCTGTAGCATCAGTGATATTAAAATGGAGAACAGACACGCCCAAACAAAGACTCATTCCTCCCAGGCGTCTCCATAGATGTTCTTCTTGACTATATCATAAAAGAGTCAAAGAGAGAAAGTATTGACATTTCTTCAGACAGACAAAAAATGTAATATCCCCTTTGTCTTATTCCTACCACAACAAACAGAAGAGTTAAGTGTTAACGCGTCTCTGCATTGGCAGCTTACCCTCTTTCATAGGTCTCTGTGGCTCCCTTTCAGGTGAAGGTTTTAGCAGTGACTCAGCCTTCTGAGTGAGCGTGACTTCATAGTTCTCTCTGTTCTTTATTCTGAGGTCCTCGTAAAGGATGGCCTTCTTCCTGGGCTCCTCCTCCTCCATGTATGACTGGGCTGAAGCTGACGGGAGGGGAAAGGAGAGAGAGGCCGGTTATCCTGGCAAGCCGACGGAGAAGAGAGAGGGGTGACTCGTTAATACTAGATGAGATTATTTACAGTTGGAGTCATCTGGTCTGCCCATGGTTTGCTCTGGATTGTAACCATAATCTCTGGTTTGAGTGGGCATCTGGCCCGGGTAGTCTGTTGGCTGGAACATGGAATCAAACGACGGAGCGTTTGGGTCGCTCAGCTCTGACTGGGCACCCTGGGAACTAGGGGGACAACAGAATCTTAGTAAATGTGTAGTTGGTGGATTGGACAGAGTGACAGAGAGCAACCAAAACAGTAATCAGGCTGTACAAACATACAATATACCAGTCAACAGGCATGAATTGAATGTAATATCTGGTAAGTGGTACTGACTATTGTGGAGGCAATCCTGTCCTCTTTCTGAAGCTCTCTCCGATAGGAGAGTTCTCCAACCTGATGAACTTCTCCCTGCACGTTTTGATGTATGACATCTGCCCAGCCAGGAAACCACACAGGCCAGCAACTGAGGACACAAATATAATCAGTGAAATGATTCACATCGAAATGTTAAATCTGTCAGGGACATAAAACACCGGTGAGATTGAGGTCAAGAGAGAGGAGTTGTTTGTGTACAGGAAACTTGTTGATAAAGATACACATTAAGTGGAGGATGCCAGAATGTGGAACAATTGAGGAGGAACACAGAAATTAAGCCCACACCCTAAACTAAAACAACAGGATGTCTCGTCTCATAGGCCCATACTGATAATATAATCAATATTTTCCACATGCAATATCCATTAACTTACAGGCCAGTTTGGGTAGAGATCCAAACCTTGAAGATCCAGTTAATATTCCTGCAAACATAAACAGAATATAGGTTTAATTTGAGAGACTGCCTCATATTACTTCTGAATATTTGGAATGCGAAGGATCAGTGACTGATTTCTCTTCTGTGACATGCAGATTGCATTTCAGAAAAGCCTAGATTACCTCTAGTGATGAGGGCTTGAGTGATGACCATGCCAGCCATGGAGAACGGCGCCGCTGTGAGAGAAGCAGATAGTAATGAATGAAACAAAGAAACATTATGTGTGTATGTGTGTGTGTTCCCTGCCCTTAAATAGTAAAACTAGCCTTCTCTCTATGTCCAAGAAGACCTAAGTGAACTTACACCTGTACCAAAAGCTCTCATGACTGCATTCTGCTAACACTGTCCTCTCCTCGTCCGTGGGGATGTAGTTCACGTCCACTTGCCCCTGCAGGATAGATGAACAAGAGCTGGGTTGTCTTTTGTAACACCATCAGCTAGACCAGGTATGCTGGCAAGATTATAGTAACAATTCCAATTTCCTGATAAACTACAGAGGCTGAAAGCGGTCAGACAAAGCGACATTGCTGCTGCGCATCATGAGCTCACTAGCTTAACCCACTATCTGGCTCCATTGCGTAATTAAAGTGCGTGTACCTGCGTTCTGCGGTGCCGCTCCTCTGGAAAATCCGTGGGACCCGATGACATGTTGACAGAAACGTCAGCGCAAAGCGAAGCGTTCAAAGCATGTGGAATGACAAAGTATTTGCCCCTCGCCGGACTGTTTGGTACAATGTCATAACGCCAGGTGACACGGACATAACCCGGAAATAAATGTTTTCTTTTTCAAACTAAAATATTATTTCTGGACACATACGTGGAAACTTCAGAACAAACTGACTTTCTTGCGCGTACACCATGTTTGAGCACAACAGTGACAATTAAACAACACACGGGATTGTTGCGGTTGAGATTTGTTTTTTATATATTGGTGAGAAAAACGGAATCTATTATTTTGAAAGTTCGACGCTTATTAAGGGGAATACAATGTTGATTTGCGCCCTCTAGTGGTTAGTTATGGGAAGACGTAATGACTTAATTACTGGAATGGACATTTGGGATAGTAGAGCAACAATAACTCTGCTTGCATTTATACAACGATACAATTCAATCATATTTTCCCTGAGACAATGATAAGAGACTATTTGTATCTGACTGATGGACAGGAACAGGAAAGGTCCAAAAATGTTGTCTTGATATGTAATTGACAGCAATACACCAATCCGATACTTTAGACCAGCAGAGGGAAGCATTGGACTGTTGTTTTACTCTCACGACCTTGGGGCGATGACTGAAACCTGAAAAGGGAAAACTGTACAAGACAGTTTCCATAAACAATGACTAATACGTTTTAGCACTTAGACGGGTGAAACTTCTGCGGAGAGTTTGTCAGACACCAAAATAAATGTATATGAGAAGTATGTAATCCTACAAAAACCTAGAGCAAATCTGCTGGAAGCTTATTGGAATATTGTGATGATATAAAACGCGGCGATGAACCTCCATGACAGGATCACAGAGTATGGGCATATCACATATGCCATAGTATAAAAACTTGTAGGAAATAGGACATTTTTAGGAATGAGCTTTGAAATTTGAGTACACGGTGGATTGTTAGCAGCCAATCATCATAAAAATTAGTTTCTTGAATGGACGAATTTCTTCTTTAACTTTGTGGAGAGAAATGACAAATTTCAACTGGTGGCAGACAGTAGACAATTGTTCACAGCAGACATTTAGATTTGTCATTAGCACGAGTGTAACGTTAACGATGGTTCCGTTCCATTTAGGTGCCAGAAAGGCGTGTGAGTGAGCCAGCATGCACAATACCAGAACTCCAGCACCGGCAGAGCTAAATGGAGCGCAGCCAGTAACGTAATCACACCTGTATTTTCACCTGCCACGATCAAGTTCAAAAAGTCCCGACGCGCTCCTGCTAGGGGCGAGGAGCGGAGCATCGCGTGGTTCAGAGTCGTATCCGTGCGTAAAAGTACGCGTTAACGTTCACGCACCCGCCCCCTACTCGTGCGCTCACATTCCTCTTAACACGTTCGTGCGGTTTATAGACCGTGCATCCTAAAGTGCACGTCACGGAGCTGAACGATCACACGGCATATAGCTGCATCTGCGGTGCCACGCAGTGACATCCCGCACCGATACCAAAGCTGCGCAAACTACTGCACAAAAACTCAGATAACAAACTCGGCTGGACTTTGCTGGACGAGCGGACCGAGTGAGACAGATTACACCGAATTAAAAGCCTCTGACGACCAAAGCTCTTTCAACTGAAGACTGAGTGGACCAGCACCAAAGTCAGAGCATGAAGAAGACTCCCAGCACAGGTACTGGACCACACGGTTCCAAAGTAATATAACTTATAAGATTTTAATACATTGTTTATTCCGCTGTCAGAATTAGCAGAAAATAACAAATTCAATCGTTAATTAATGGCATTAATTGTGTATATAAACAGCATGTTTGGTACAGTAGCACAGGGACACAATCTTGCTGTACTGTATATTACTACAAATAAATAAATAGATCAATACTGGTTGGTAAAAAATCATATTAGACCACTCAACACACAATATAAACCATAAACAAATGTATGTGTGTGTATATAAATAACATACCGTGCATTAGAAATGTTTTATGAATACCAAAATATGTTGATACAGATCATTAAGATTATATAAAAAGTCTAAAGGTGCAGTGGGAGGTAAAAACACAGACCGTGGATTGACGATGAGGATGAAAAGAAGGTCTCTTAGTGTGATACTGATGATGAATGTACTAATCCAAAATGAACAGTTCGTCCTACTTAAAGCTCAGAGAGTAAGAACCCTCTGATCTGACACAGATAGGATTCATTACACAGTGAATAATGTGTACAGTTTAGATGAATCACCACATTAACTTTTACCGCTCAACATACTGTGTGTCACACCATATAGTTTCAACGATGCATTAAAAGGCTCTTGATCTTTCTCTGGGAAAACAGTGTGGCTAAGGATTATTTCTGTTTGACATTTGTTTTGTTTTTGGGCTTTTCATTTCCTCTCCCACTTTTTCACTTGGTCTTTGCTCCCTCTTGCACCTCCTGGGTTCCCTGGCTATTAAAATCCTACGTGCGCCATCATCTGTCCCTCTCAGCCCGAGCTTCTGTATGGATGCTCTGGTCCCTCCAAGCTCATGTAATATTGTATGTGTGTGTGTGTGTTATATACTATGTGTGTGGCTTTGCTCAGGCTTTCCCTCTCCCTCAACATTTCGGAACATGTGGTGAATTCTTGGGAGGAAAGTTTGGCACTCTAGGTTACACAGATACCGAAAATTGAAGACAACTAATGTTATCTGACAGAGCTTAAAGATAAAGGTGTCAGTATTGTTCATTCTGTACCTTTAATCACACACACGTTCACATTGTTTTTGGTGGGTTTGAGCTGCGGTCGCGCACAACCCTCCACTCATCTGTCTCGAGTCTTTAGTGCTCAGCACAGTAACAATTCCAAACACAGCAGCAGTCTGGAGCCTTGAGGAATCAGTGTTTGACCTTTTAGGGAATGGAAATGGGAAGGAATGGAAAGGTTAAAGGTGAAGGACTGGCCTGTTTAAGACATCTTATCACCCACTGTCAGCCTGTATCTCTGGTGATCATCACCGCTGCACCTGCCCATGCACTGACACAGCACAGCTCTATACAGTCTCTCACACAGTCGGCTGCGGGTTTCAGCCTGTGGTGGACTGGCGGTCATGCATTTGGCATCCACGACTTTCCACCATTGCAAATGTTGCAACCGTGTGATAATAACAGGTTGCTGCTATTGTCCCATAAACGCAACACAACCCGCTTACAAATGCGGACCACCAGATTTTGTGTTACTCTGTGGGAAGTTGTTAAGATTAGTACATAATTCTAATCTTGACTCTTAGGGCTCTTTTCTAAACGTATAGGCTCATTAGGCTGGCTGGTGTTCAGGTTTCTCCCTGGGTGAAGATGAAGCGTGATTCCAGGCAGCTGCATTTTGACCTGAAGGTGGCAAGCGATCTGTCAGGCTGAAACATTTCACGGCTGAACTGAGGGAGAAACAAATGGTCTCTAATCAAGTTATGTATCTGAAGACCTCATGAACATCTTCTGCACATCTGTCACCTTTGTCCTCTTCTGAATTCACTATTGCGTTATCAACGTATTAATGCGTGAGTCAGATTTATGATTTACAGCATTCATGCATGACTTTTCACTTGCCATGTACAGCTTTGTCCTCTCCAACAGATACACACTGGCTGCTATTTAAGAACTGACAGTGAGACCTGAACCTTGTTTCTGCCATCCCAGGTTGGGCTTAATGAACTGGAAGTACCTATGTTGTTCTGTAGTTTGAATGAACAGGGAGACCCAGTGGACTAAGTGCACTGTTTGTTTCCCTCCCCCTTTTTGCTTTCCATTTTCATACGCATGAGAGATCTCACTCAGCTGTGCTATATCTCCTGGATCTGGGCTGGATCACTTTTGAAAACAAGCTCGTCCTCAGCTTGAATAGACTCGTTTGTGGTGAACATTTGCTTGGGGTGGTCAGGTGATTTGTTGTAGTTCTTCACCTTCGATTGTTGATTTTAAAGCATCTCAAGGTAGCATTCTTGATGGTGATTTTGAGCTGGAATTGCACAACAAGCTGTGTTAAGTACATCCTCAATCTTTGCCTCACTGTATCCTGTGTGTTTGTGTTGGATTTCCTGTAGAGACATTCTCATCTCTGTCAGGATTATAAGGAAATGATCACGTTTTGTGACGCTCCAATGACTAAGCAACTTAATGCCCCGCGGCCTCGATGGAGTGTTGACCAGGCTTTCGCTTGCTTAGTTGCAAGGTTCAATGTTCAAGGTTTAGTTTATTCATCCGGTAAATCGTGGAAATTTCATTGCCCAATCCGATCCTGTACAAAAGACACACAATGTGAATTCACAACAAAAATAATAAAGTGAATGCAAAAAAAGTTTTAAAAATCAAACCTATAGAATCTGTAAAAAGTGCTACTACATGACCCAGCCGACTGTCCTTCTGTCCTTATGTATTAAGACCTCTTGTTTGCCTGCAAACCTGCCCAACGCTCGGCTTTTCCGGCTCAACCTGAGTAGCTTCTTGTTTGCTGTCCAACCCTCATTTTCACTCTGCCTTGATTCCACTTTTACGTGCTTTTTTCAGATTCTTCTTCCCTCTTCCTTAATGCCACTGTCATGAGCTTTTTCCAGATTCTTCTTCTCTAGAAGGGTTCAAATCCAACTCAGCCACTCTAGTCCTAACAAGGATGTCCTTGCTTTTTTATGTATTATACTCTCTGTTTCGAAAGTCTGACATCCGATCTTTTTGTAAGATTTGACAAAAAATGCCCCTTTCTTGATGCATTAAAATGGTTTTCAAATTCAGTTTGTTAAAATAATTTATTTGCTAATCTATTTGCTTTACTTTATATGTTAAATAACACAGGATTTTAGCAGCATGCATGCAGTGACACTCTCCCTCTCAGAAGTCTCAGTTTAGAAGTCTTTTTAGAAGTTTTTATGTTTGTGAGGCCCATTTTCCAGATCGTGCCCTAGGCTCCCCAGTGCATGGGAGGATGTGATTTCCTGAACTTTCATCTCATGATCAGACCACAAACCAGGGGATCCCCAAGACCTCTGACACAATTCAAACACTGTCTACACCTGCTTGTCCTGTTAATGATTGCATTGGGTTGGAGCCTATCCCAGCAGTCATTGAGCAGGAGGGAGGGACACCCTGGACAGGTCGCCAGTCCCTCACATAAAACTGACACGAACTCATTCACATCCCCATTCACACACGTGGGCAATTTAAACTTTCCAATTCACCTCAAACTGCATGTTTTTGGAGACGAGAAGAAGCCAAAGCACCCGGGGGAAACCCACGCAGACACAGGGAGCACAGGCAAACTCCACACAGAAAGGACCCGGTCGAATTCGAACCCAGGACCTTCTTGCCAAAACATTTTGAGACACAGCAAACATTAAGACTCACAATTTGTAAAGATTAAAAAGATGAAAGCAACACAGCTAAAGGAAAATCATCACGTATTTATCCAATTTAATTTGGATTAAGGTTGACACTGATCCATTCGGGGAGATTTTTACATGTATGATCTTCAATTGATTATTTAAGGGCGTCTACATAAGCCATATGATTATAAAAGTATTATTAGAGTTTATGACACTTTTGACCAGATGATACTGGGGGTCCATTTTTGTTGGATCTGTTTTGTTTAATCTTTGCGTAAATGCCACAATTGCGTAAAGGCAACATCCATCAAGTCATCCATCCTCCCACTTAAGCGCACCATAGAGAACCAGCAGATGAGGGGAGTCAATACAGCTCTTTATTTCACTTCAACAATGGCTCCTCAGTGACAGCTGAACTAGATTCCCCTTAGCCTGAGTCATGTATTGGCCTGGACTGCCACCACATTCACTTCTACTCCCTGTGATAATAAAGCTGTCTTTGGAGACTTCACTCTTTAATTCACCATCTAAGAGTCAAGCTGCCAAGTTCTCAAATTCATATAATCCTTATCACATTAAACCTCCTGCCTGAAAGCCTTGATGAGTATTAGGCTACATTTATCAGTCTTCTTATGTAAGTGCCAAGCGCATAAGCTCACCTTCTCCACCTGGGGGCCGTGTTTAGATACCTGCTTGTTTGACAAAAAGTTCCTCTCATCAGAAATACTTAACTTTCTTTCCCTTAGATAAACTTTCCCTCAGCTATTAGCGTAATCTTTTCCCTCCCAGTACAGGAAGAGACACATGATTTTATTAGTCCCAGTTGAGATTACGATCTGATTAATCTTTGCTGTGGGCTCTGAAACGCTGACCCATGTTTCAACAATGCATGCATACATGAGCGAGGCCCCTCCCCCTAATGAATAGTCTCATACAGCCTCACTTTTCATGTACGCACACACACACAAACACACACACATGAACGCACGTATGACGTCATCTGGCATTGTGTCAGAGTTCAGCTATAAATAAAGACGGACGGTGTAACGATGATGACGTCTCAGCTTAACAAAGCCCCCCCCTGTGAATAACATAAGGATGGAAACAGGCCATGTCACTGCTGCTTATCGTGATGAGCAGGCAGTCAGTCGTGAATGATTTTACCCGAATGTTCATTTAATGAAACACCTGATGTTACAAGCAGATGCCATTACTGAACACATGAGACGATCATTATGGTACCACGGCTAATTTGCACATGTGTTTAGTAAGATAATGCTTATTTGATGTAGTACAAGGATGAGGATGAAAACATATTCAAATCCTTTGCATTTTTCCTTTATTTTATATTGGTTTATGGTTACATGACAGCCACTACGTTTTCATGCACACTATACTCTTGATTATTTGTCTTTACTGCGATGAAGGCAAAAAATGCGAGTAAGATGTGTACGTGGACTGATTGAATCTGAATGTACATGATGCATTGTGTAATCAGAATACGAGGAGTCAGGAGAGGAGACGCATGCAGATGTGGCTTACTCTGACTGTGACGTTTACATGCCTGAATGAATCGATTTGCATTCACATCATCTAGGTCTGTAATTCGGAGTAAGCGTTCGATTTATGTTGAATTAAATTGCATTATGGTGTTTACATGACGTTTGAAAAAAAAAATCTATTTATCTCCTTAACTGGAGTAGAATCAAAGTTTTACCGTGCATGTAAACATAGTGATTACGTTGCCTAGATTTGTCCAGAACGTCACTCACAACTTCATCACAACAAGCCCTTTATCCGCAAAGAAGATAGATAGAAATTAGAAACGAGGAGTTGTAGCAGCATTGCATTAGCTGGTAGTTGAATCTATCCCCTGGTTGCATATGTATTTTATTTTACTCTCAACTGTGACGATCTTGAGGCGTCTGATGCATCGAGCCAACTGTCAGCTGTGGGCCACATTTGTACCGTCATCGAGTGTCTGTGGTCAAAAGTCACTGACGGTTTTTTTGTGGTGTGTCAGCTCCATCGGACTGAGTCAGGGCTTATCAGCAGACACAGGCCCTATTCAGCTTCTACAGTCGGTGCCGGGGGCTCTCGGTGACAGAGAAACTCACTGATTGGCTCCTTCAGCTGAGTCAATCAGTGAGTTCATCCTGTTAGATTTCAGGCAGTGCCAGTGCAAAGTAAAAGTTTACAGCGTCACATTCTCACCTCATTACGAGATCATTTCAACAGATTCACGGTGGGGCTGAAAACTTAAGGCTCCATTGTCTTGTCGTTCCTTTCACCACGCTGGTTCCTCTGCTTCTCTTTTTTTGGGTCGCGAATTCAGACAACCGCCTTTTTAAATTTACTTTCACACAGTCACGTACGACACTGGCCACTGGCTTTGTAGCCTTTGCGGTGCGTTCAAGTGCAACGTTTAACAGAAGACGCGAAGTGACGCGAGGCGGCACATCAGTCTGTCTTTGTCGGCGCCAGTTCTTTGAGGTCGGCTGTGTGTCTCTGTGCATCCAAGTCATCTAATCAGTAAATCAGTAAACTCAGATGCTAATGTATTATAGATGAGCTAGCTGCTTAGCCGCTGCATAATGGCCCTCTGCGTATATGTTTCACACTCGGCG
>OMOW01049119.1:0-10503 GCA_900312555.1 Lamprogrammus exutus
ATATAACATCTTTTGCAAAAGGGAAGTTGATTAAGGGTCTTCAAAACATTTCAGAAACAAGAAATTAATTCCTTTGTAAATCAATGTACAGACAGCGGCTAGTTGCTACATAAGTTTTAATATCTGGAGGCCCCTCGGTTTGAAACTTCAAGGTAATTTCAACCATAAACACAAATGAACTGACAATCAATTGTATTTAACACCTAGTATAAATGGATCTCTCTTACTCCACAATACACTCATTTACAGATATGTCTCTTGTTTTTAGTACTGTAAGCATGAAGCAATCCATTCAAATTTTCCATTTTTAATGTCAGCAGGCAATCGAAGATGAGCATTTCACTTTTTCATTGTGAGACTCTGATGGATTTCCCTATAATTTACCAGTTTGTCAGTGATCATGAAAGAGATGATGCTCTTGACTGACATCTATATTGAACCTCACAGAGAGTGAGCATATAGATCTTTCTGCAAGGGATGTAAATAATTTTGATTACTGCCTCATGAGAAAAGAGCTAAAGAAAATCTGTATCTCTCCCAAGCAGATAGTTGGGGCTATATCAGTTTCTTTGGATCAATTTGTTCCAATGTCTTCATATTGACAAGTACTGAGTAACAGTGGACAGGAAATCGCTTTTGTAAAGACATTTCTGAAAAACAAGAGGCTGCATATCGAAGACACAAAGGAGCAGACGGTGAAGAAGACAGACAGAGGAAGAGGACAGCAGGCAGATGAGATGCAAAGTGCAGATTGAGGTCGCAGATGATATCCTGAACAGATGAAAACACAATTAGCCATAAAATGAAAATGGCTTTTGTTAAGGGTACTTAGGTCCAAGCAGACCTCGACTTTGTATAAAAAACGCCATGCCCTCCATCTCGATGTTCATTTTCCACAGGTTAAAATCCTTGTCTGTCCTAAGAAATCCCACAAAAAGCAATGCTACCATCCATAAAAAAGTACTCCATTTGCCTTAAAATCCCTAAAAGTGAAATTGGGATTGAGTAGGTATTTCTGCCTGTGCTCACAGGCATTAATCAGCCTGCTATAGCTCAACACTGCAGGCATACTAACAAGAGCACTTAATATAAGAATGACCCAGAGACTACAAACCGAACACAACTTCTGTCTCAAAGTCACTCCTCAATGCTTTCACCAAACCTTCAGGCAACCTGCTTGTAATGTAATTGAATTGGTGCAGATAAATGGATCCTGATAGTGTGGAATATTTACAATGCACGGAATGCTGGACATTGATGTCACATTAAGATCCTGTGCCATTTCCCAGTCATTCCTCATAATAAACACCATCATTGTCAGATCTGCTGAGTGCTACTTGTGGTCCATTTGTTTCCCCTGTGACAAGCAGCATTGGGACAAATGTCAAATGACAACTGGCCTCAAAAATTGCTCTCGCCAGGACTGTCCATCTGACCCCACAAGGTCAACTTCTATTTACTGTTGTGTCAACATCCAAGCTTGCTGTTGTTAGACAACACACATTCCCCCACTTTGGATCTTTCTCTTCGAAGTGCGGGGTTTCTATTGTTTCTGCCAGTAAAATTCCAAAATGTTCCCATAGCTCTATAATTGCTACTTCTAATTACTTGGTGTAATAAGAAACCTTGTAAGCTAAACTTGATGTTAAGTATCAAAGTGCTGACTGCTACTTGAAGAATCAGAAACCAGCACGTCCTATCTTCAGCTTTGTTAGCTATAATTTTGATTTTTCAGCAGACAAACAGGTGTTAGTAAAACTACATTTGCCAGCGAGCTCTAGCCCGAACTGATACACTATCATCAGAACACTGCCTTAAGATTTTCCCATACAGGATTTAGACAATGAGCCAGCAGCATAAATGTAAACATGCTTACTGGCTGAAAAGTGGTGCACTTCCTCCATTGGGGAGACTCAAGTCAAGCAGCAACCAAAGCATGACCACAAACTAGTCCAACTTTTAATACAATTAACCTAACATACTGTATTTAGATAACATTAGATAGCTGATTCATGCATGATAGAAATACCATTCCTGCCTGCTGGTCTATCAAAAACTAGCTAGTGTTATAATGAGGAAAGGAAAGAGATCTGCCAAATTTTGTCACATTTTTGTTGCTGCTTGACTTGTATCTCCCCAATGGTGTAAGTGGGCCACTTTTCAGCTGGTAAGCGCATCTACATTTATGTTGGTGTCTGTGTGTCAAAATCAGGCATCAAGACGCACAATCAGTATTTGGAACAACACAAAGAAAGTACAGAGACATAAAATTACAAGTGTCAAAAATTTGGAAATGTTTGCTTTTATTCTTTTTTTTATCTCACACATCCTTACTGTAAGGGGGGAAACTGTACATATGGCTGGGCAGAGAAAAATCAACAAAGGCAACAATGTCTTCTTGGCATAAGTGTGACAAAATTCCCACACAATATGGACAGCTTTGGGATAAGACTGAGGTGGTCCTTTAATTATTGAAAAAAGATATCACTTTGGAGGACCTAAATGGAACAAATGGACAGAGTAAATAAAACAAACTTCCCCACAAGAGGAGACTGAACACCTAATCACAGCGATATGTCTACACCTGCCATAAAGCGCTCTTTCAAACTGCTTCTCCCCCCATGAACCGTGTGACATTGTACAATAAACACAGAAAGAGTGTTTGGTGCCAGCCAGAACATCTGAGAAAAGTCCATTAAGAATCACAATGTTCATCTTTGTCAAGATATGCTTCAGTAACACATTTTATTCAATACATCCTGTCATGAAACAACACAGAGAACAACTCATTGTTTTCTTGGGATACAAAAGTAAACAATTAATTTGATGACTGACAGAGTCAAATTTATGCAGCTGGAATGCAGATTAGAAAAAACATATTTCCCTTTCATTGTGTTTCGCTATCCCTGAGAACCTTATTCACGGTGAAAGACACCAAAGTGTTGAAGAATAGAACACAAGCTCGGCTACAGATAAGCCTTCAACATGCAGCATTAAATGGCCACACAGGTAATGCAGCGGAGCGCATGATATCAATGATATCAATGCTCCAAGAAAGTGGGAAGTGATGTGGGAACTTCACCAACTAAAGTTACACCTTGGATTTTGTATGACGTCATGGAATGAATGGGAGAGCACTGTCTGACCTAACCTAGCCAAACCATTCTAGGCCACGTCAGACCTGAGACAGCAGGGAGACACAGGCTCAGACTATTGCTATGTTTCCATCCATCTATTTTTATGAAAATGTTGACATATTGAATTGAAAAGGCTTGGTGGAAACGTCAAATACATTTTTGGAAAATGCACAAAAAAAGATTGTATGCTTGCTTGAGGTGGATAAGTTTTTGTTCGATAAAATGAAACGCAGTAAAACTGGAGATGCATTTGGATGTAGTTGCAACATAAGAACATAGCAAACAGGCATCAATGGAGTGAGCAAAACATAACTGGAATATTAGATAGAAAATTTACCAGGAACTAAAAGGCTGCTATGTTGAGCAAAGGATACAACAAACCATGGACTATTTTAAGGAGTAAATGGAGGAGTCTGAAGCAGATGGCAGAAAAGCCACTCTCTTCCATCATTATCTCAGGTATGTGCATCATGTTTTGTACTTAAGTTAATTTAATTTCTGTGTTTCCTGACATTGCCAAAGTTTTACTCACTTGTGCACAGATGGAAGCACAGCCTAATCCATAGGTGCTTTTGGTGATATTTTAAACATTTCTTTTGATTTGATTCAAAACCTGGATGGAAACATTGCTGTTGTCAATGCAGCAGTAAATTATTAAGAATTTTGGGTGCCCTTCCATCAATACCCTCCATCTTCTAAAAAGAAACCAAAAATGTCTCACTGAACAATGAGTGACTACGCAGCCAGCACATGAATGCAGAGGGTAATGCAGTATATTGAGATGGATTCATGATGCCTTAAATGAACAAAGGGACGCTGGACATTGTATTATCGACATGCATTATCAATGCTAACAAACCTTCTCCCATGTTTAAGCATGCTATGAGGCCTATTCTTGCTGAGAGACTGATGAGATCCTATTTTGAGCATAGAACAGCGAGAACTTCAAAAATCTGATCTGCCATGAATGATATGCTATGGTTCTCTCTGCTATGAATATGGTTCAGAAATGAATGAGGCAGGTAAATATTATGAGGGCAACGCACACTAATTTTTGGCATTAAAAGTTTCGATTTGTTGTTGGTTTTATTTTCCTTCCATGCCTTATGGGAGCACCAGGACAGTAAATCAATGCCACAAATATTATCCTTTCCAGCCTCATATCATTTTAGATTTCTGCAATTCTAATGATTTAAAAAATACTTTATAAGGCCACAGTTTTATGCAAAGACAAAATCTGTCATTTCAATTTAAACACAACACTAATCACAATAGGCTGGAACCACACAGATTATTATAATTTTTGATATTTCTCTAAGATCACTGTAGCAACTTCATATTCCCCAAAATGTGGCTTTAGGCTTTCTCAGACAGAGCTAGGACCCACCTGATCTGTGAAGGATGTAAAATAAATATTCTCGATGGTTCCGGACTTCAGACACGATGGTGCTGTACAAAAATATTGGAACAAACAGTGTGTATCGATTTCTCTCTTCTACAGACAGAGCACGGTGAGCCTGGATTAAGACCCCTCTGTAGTGTTCGAGAGTTCAGTCTCTCGCTAATTCGTGTTTCCCACCACCACCCACCACCATGGGTGTCCATCACTCACACAGCCCCCAAAAAGAGAGGAGTCAGTATTGCATAGATAAAGTATAGTGTGTAGCTTCTCACATATGCAGTCACAGTGTTTGGGCAAAATCTGTTCTAGTTTGTCTGTTGTTTTTTTTTGCCCATCAAAGTTTGCATGAAAAAGAGGATGGGCTGACGTACTCTGCTGGTATTATTACAAATGTGATCACAATGGTATAAAAAAATAGCCTTTCATTGAGGTCATCAAGTCTCCCACATCAGTGCTGATAGGGCCCTTGCCAGGGTCAAGGGTCAAGGGTCACAGTGCAAAGACAATGCAACTCAGAGCTCCTCCTTCCTCTTGACAACCTTCTCCTGATCACGTCCTCTTAGGCTGCGCATAAAACCCGTAAAGCCTGCCTCCTGTCGAGATGGAGAGATGAGTTAGAACACTTATGTTTGAATGACTGTCATTAAAAGCCTGAAATATATTTATCTACCCTTTAAATGTATTTTATGCCCCAGGTAAAGCACATTGAGTCATCTCTGAATTAATATAGTATTTAAATACAAATTTTGAGATGTAAAAGCCTCAAAAAGTATGAATTATTGAGACGCATTGGGCCATTCTTTCCATCAGACTAACTTGACATGACAGCATTTCTTTCCACAGGATCATGTTCAGATTTGTCCAGGTTTCAGTAGTAGTAGTAGTCGTGGAGGAAGAGTAATAGAAAAGTAAAACGCAAACCTGTGATGTTGTAACAACAATAACTCAGACTGGTTATGGCTCAATCGAGAGACAAACCAATTTAAACCCTTCTGGGGTACAAGATTACATCTACTGACTGTCCATTCAAATCATGATTTAAAATGTGTTGCGTCAGGCTTAAGGCCCTGGCATACTTCAAAAGACATAAGAAAAAATGACAAGAGATCAGGCTGGGTCAATGAGAACTGTCCACAGAGCAGACCCCAGAATCACTGGAGGAATACCCCATCTAGCCTGGAATTGTATCCATATCCACCCGGAAGAGATGGGAGGATGTGGCTAGGGGCAGGACACCTGGGCTACTTTGCTTAAGACCTGTACGAAGGGTAGCAATGGACGGATTGTTGTGTCGCTGGTGAGGGGGCGGCAGGTAGAGCTCAACTGGTGGTACAACCAGCTTTCATATTTAGATAAATTACAGTCAGAAGGGGGTTTAAGAAGTACAAAAGACAAAGTTTGCCTTAGGGGCCCTTGCATGAAGAACACAAAGCACACCCCAAAACCTGAATCACTGTCTTCAGCCTGGCAAGATGTCTTTTTGAGAGTAATATTTGAAAGGTATGACGTATAACTGGGGCCTTTAAGCTGAGACCTTTCGTTGGCATATGCATGGCCTCGTGGAATACGTAAAAGACCTAAACCACGAGTGATGTTGCATGCCAGCTAAAGTTGATGACCAAGTAAAAAGAGGATTCTCTGTCGATAAACTGCATGTAATCATAATTTCTAAGGCAGTAAGTGAATGAAATGAGCAACAAGGTGAGATTGGCAGTGCAACTTACCCCACGATCTCCGTTGTATTTTTCCACAAACTTGCCGTAGTTGTAGTAGCTGAAGGTTGGGTAGCCTTGCACGCCTTCCTGCTTGCAGAGCTCATGGCTCTGCCCCTTTGTACAGTCCACAGCGGCATAAACAATCTGAGGACAAACAGAGGAGATGCTACGATGACAGAGGGTAAAGACAGTTTACCTTGTTGGTTTGCCTGACTGTATGTGTGCCTTGTGTGTTTGTTAACCAAACACTGGGTATTAGTTTTGCCTTGTATTTTCATTGTGTGTTCTGATGGACATCAATAGCATGAAAGTTGTTGAACTAATTTACCAACTAGCTAGCATGTTAAGCATGCAGTATTCAAGTAGTACGGGTTGAGTGTGTGCAGTAGTTCTGGGATGCTGAAACACACTGTCAAACCTTCTCTGAGTTGTTGGCCCAACTCAACGCAACACCAGCAAATCTGATGATGCCAGATACTTGCCTGCACTCGCACACATTGTGGTAGTTAAAGATATGAATAGCAACATGGAAGGTAATTCATCAAACACAGCATCAGTTTTAACGTGCTGGAGTTATTTCAACCTTGATTGAACAGAAATATGATGTCCTGATCACTACATTCCTGCTCTTCTGCCAGTGATAAAGAATTAGAATTCCAGCATTAATAGCAATATCTGTTTATCTTCAGTAAATGCTTTCTTTTCTCGTCACTACACAATTGTCAGAATGCACAATTTTTACTCAGCTATCTCAAGAAAACACAGGGAAAAAAATTATATAACAAGTCCTCTCTAGGCATCCATAAATTGCGCTACCATAGTCTTTCATTCAGAAATGTTGGTTGCCATCCTCCAATGGTTTTAGCCTGAGACACATCACATTGGTCCAAGCAAATACATTGTGGACATGTGACTGCTTACTATCTGTATCTGCTTAGGAAAGTAGGACTCAGACAGTTTGTCCTAAACTGACGTAGAACTCCTAAAACTGCAGAGAACGGTGTTTCCTATCATTCAGATCAGCAGTTTCGTGAATACATGAAGCCTGATCTTTTAACAATCAGCGGTGGGCTTCCATAAGAATGCTCACCCAACCTTTTACACATGCCACTATGTGTATTGATAAATATTTTAAACAGTAATACATATAATTGTGAAAAAGAACAGATCTGGGATAATATCAGAAAAATCTTGAATTTCCTTAAAACGTTTTGAGCTGCCTTCATATTCTCACTGTATTTTCTGGTTTTACCCTATAACCAGATGAGCACTTTCTATATTCTATTCTATTTCTATATTCAGAGCAAAGCTCAAAATGTATTTACTGTTTACAATTGCAGCATCCACAAAGGGCATTTCAAGAGGCTGTCATACAGAATATTCACCAACTTGTTGAGTGCTTACATGTATTCAGCAGCTTTGGCAATGAAAAAGCCATGTGATGTAACAATAATTTCTGCTTCCATGTTAAAAAAAAGACCAATACATTGTTCTTTGTCGAAATCATTTAAGGTGTGTGGTGAAGAAAAAAATCAACAGAACAATCATTCCTACAAAAGCCCAACCAGGGAGATTTATGTTTGCGGGACTGCTGCATCGATTGGTGACAAGCAGCTCCAATGAGGCGTAAATGGCGCCGATCGCCGATACCTAGCTCACTCAGCATGTCCTTTTGGATAGCTGAACTGTCATCCGCTCTCAGGCTGCCTACACATCTAAATTGTCAGCATCAAATAATCACTGCCCGTCCGTCCGTCTGCTCGCGATGAGAGTGACAATGAAGGTTTCACGTGGAGGGAAAACAGTAGACACGATGAGCAACAAACTCTGTGCATCCTACCATGAAACTATCAAACCTTCTTGTCCTAATTACAAAGTACACGTGCCTTTTATGTCCGAGCTGAGAAAAACAATTTGCAAAAGCATTGACATACTGTGAGATGTTTGTTGTTGGCTTCAGCTGCATCAGCAGCATAGACAACTGAGAACATGCCGACCTCCCAACAGCAAGCGAATAGTGTTCGACACATCAGATAGGACAAACGAACCTGCCAAGGGACAGTCTTCCTCTATGGTCTGTTAATCAGGTGTCTTAGGCTCAGCTGTGATGTGCTCCCACTCTACGATAATTTCACGGACCATGCAGCCAGTTGTGTGTACTCAGCAGTACATAAGTTTTCACCTCTAAAAAACAATAGTCAACCTAGTAAATTTAGCTGACATGACATAAACACATCCTATTCTTCATGTACCTGGAACCTATGGCAGTGCACCAACAAATGTCAGTTCCTACATATTTTGTTTTTATCTGAGGAACAAACAGGAAACAGTTGTTATGAGAGACTGAGAATTATTACTTTACATATTAGGAATATTAGTGTGTTTTTTTGGTGGAGGCGACTGCAGCTTTTTAATAATGCTGGGATATGGGATTTTATGTGTTGGCAGAGGCTTAATATTTAAAATGACTTGGAGTGGGATCAGAAGCTAAAACTTTACTAGGAAATCCATAATACTGAGTTCAAATATATTATCACTGCAGGAGAACAAGTTTCATCACAGGTCAATATAATTCAGTTGAGTGTTTTAAATGTGGAGGTGGCTGCATTAATATGGAGATCCTGTATACAGAACATATACTCTCATAAAACAAACACCTCTATTATTCTATAGTGTTCCCATTATAGTGACAGACAGCTTATGGAAATGAGCAGTTCTATCCAATATAGCCATTTCAATGCTGCTACTGAAGTCTGAAAAACTACTCACTACAAACTCCATGCACAGCTGCTGTCATACAGCACAGTGTGGAGTTTTAATTGGAGCGTCTTCAAAGCCGGAGCTAAAGCTTGTGTTTGTCTTTGGTAAATGAGGCGAGGGCAGCTAATAGACTGTGATCAACACCGTGCTGCTACAACACACTGGGGCCAGGCTTTACAAACACACAGGGCGGTCAAGTAAATACAAGCTCTGCTCCCAGACTTACTCTTGTTCAAACACATGTTCAAACCTCCAGTGACCACTGGGGGGACAGAAGGAAGACAGACAGGGGACGTCTGGGCCCTATTATTTGTTATCCAGATAATCAGGTCATATGTTAATGCGAGGTGTGAATGCTCACAGAACGATTGTGATCGGCACGCTATCCAATCTGCCTGACCACATACTGTCTGTATGCGGACAGCATATCTTATCTCTTCTCATCTCCTCACTACTAATTGGAGAATGTATGTGTTTGTCGTTTGTTTGTCCGGAGATGCAATGAGCACCATTTCTACAATCGCCTCCAAACTTGCCAAAAAATTGAGCCCAGGAATCCGGCATTTGCATAGGGTGCTTTTCATTGCCATTGTATTTTAGTTAAATACTCAAATAGCAGTTTACACCAAACTTGCCAAAAGATTAGTTCAGGGGTCCAGCATTTGCATAGTGTTTTTCATTGCCATTGTATTTACATATATATACATAAATACTTGATTAGCACTTTAACTTTTTGCATTACCAAAAAGTTGACATGAATGGAACCGCTCTAGCAACCCCCATAATGACATCATGAATGAGGTCACACTTGGCATGAATATAACCACCCTAACAACCCCCCAGAGGCTGACCTACTATAATTGGAGAGTGTGTGTGTTTGTCGTTTCTTTGTCCAGAGCTGCAACGAGCACCATTCCTACAATCGCCTCCAAACTTGCCAAAAAATTAAGATAAGATAATCCTTTATTTGTCCCACAACAGGGAAATTTGCAGTGTAAAGCAGCAAAAATGGAGAGTCAACTAAAAGAAGCATCACTACAAACTAGACTAAGTTAAGAACAATAAACTAAAGATAATAAATAAGTAATTTTAAGTAAGAAGCACAATTAGCAATATAAACAATGCAAGAAAATACAAAACTATGCCTGAGGTAGATATTGCACACTTGAGTTGCAGGTGATATTGCACACAAAAAGATGATATTGCACATTTAAGACAGAAAAATTCAGGTGTGTGTGGTCTACTGGGAGCAGTGCTGGTTATACAGTCTGACAGCTGCAGGTAGGAAGGACCTGCAATACCTCTCCTTCACACATTTTGGGTGAAGCAGCGTGTCGCTGAAAGAGCTCTCCAGTGTTGTAAGAATGTCCTGCATGAGGTGGGAGATTCTCCATCATGGATGACAGCTTCACCATCATCCTCCTCTCTCCCTCCCCCCCCACCGGGTCGAGGGGGCCCCCCAGGAGAGAGCTGGCCTTCTTGATCAGTT
>OMOW01049191.1:0-11051 GCA_900312555.1 Lamprogrammus exutus
TGTATCTTGTTGATTGAATATCATCTGTGATGAATAACTTATTATTCTCATCATTATTGTTTTAGTTGCAATCCCGGCAGCATGAAACGCACGGAAAAGCAAGTAAGAAGCGTACATAAATACTGTATATGCCCTCCGCCAACAATCTGTAATGTAAAGAATATCCTTAAGGAAATCAAGCGGATTTTGCCGGTTTCTAAAAATGCAGAGAGACCCCCTAACGATACGTGCACTTAGTTCAACGGGATCCAGGAACGGTGATGCTATTTTCCAAACGTGGTGATTGGTCAAGAGGCGGTGCTTTATATGTCAGCCCGACTAAGCTCCAACAAATGCTGGTCCGTGCCAGGCTAACCGCGGAGCATACGTTACGGGGGCGACACAGTGCGATCAGAACTAAGTCAGCTTCGTGACATCGAAAAGTCAGACTTGCACTTAAATTTAGCCGACTAACCCCTTAATCCTCCTTTGTAGTACAGCCCTCTGGTTGTCTCAATGTCACGCTGTAACAGAGACCTGAAAGAGACAAAACAAAATGTTTACCTCAGCTTTCCCTCCCTTCCCATCACTCTTCTCTTTATCCCTCTTTTTATATGTCTGACTTTTCCATTTCTCCTTGATGCTGCTGCTGTATAACTTTTTTCTCTCCTGCCAGAGTCGATCTACCGCCGTGGGGCCAGAAGATGGAGGAAACTTTACAAAGTCAACGGACACCTCTTCCAGGCCAAGCACTTTAACAGGGTGAGGGTCCTCAAGTACACACATGTGGTAAAGCCTCAATTATGGACTTATCAGTTCGGCTCATGTAGCTAGCGGGGTAGAGGTATCTAAAGTCTAAAAGATGATTTTGATCAGTGTTTTATCGTGAGGTGATGTGATGTACTGTATCTTCAGAATAATGTGTCGCTACCTGAAATATAATTTAAGAATCACAGTGAAGAAACAAAGCAGTCAAAAACAAACTTCCTCTTCCCATTGAATTTAGCTGGATAAATTAGCTGTACAAAAAAGACACCAGAAAATTAAATGTTTTTAAAAATCAGGCTGTGCTTTAAAGCAGATGTGATGAAAAATGTGTCTCATATTGTATTTAAGACTGAACATATACTGTAATGTAATCTCAGAAAGTAAAATATTTTGAAATTACATTTTAGCCTACATCCTGTAGACCCTCAGAATTGTGTTTCAGTGGCATTACTGATCTCAGAAAGATAAGATTTATTTACTTTACTTAGATTAATTAACTTTATTCATCCCCCATGAAATTACAGTAGCTCAATTTAGTGTGGGTTATTTTTGTGTAGTTTATCTCTGACTAATGTAATTCAGCTTACTTTACATTACTTAAGTTGCATTGTGTTTCCTTAACTTTACTTTACTCTGGCTTAGTTTAGCTTGGCTTAGCTTAAGCAGGGCACACTTCAAGATAATTTAGCCAAATATGAGTCTGATTGCTCCTTCCTGATGATATTCTGAATTCTGAAGATTCTCCTGTAGTGTATTGTACATACGCTGATCTGATCTGCTGGGAAGCTTGTTGGGGCTGCACTGATTTCAGATCGTAGATATTGAAGATGTTCAGTGTTTATGATCCAGTCCGACCTGACACCAGAGGACACAGTGCAATGTGATTTGGGAAAGACTGATAGCCAATTTGGAGCTAAGCTGACTGAAACAGAAGATGTCATAATTGCGAGACATTTTGTGACATTGCTGATTTTGAGAGCCTGGACTCAAGTTAGGAAGATTGTGAATGGAATCTGTTAGTGTGTGGTGTGCTGTTTTGGCCAAATGGTTAAGTGTGTCAACTCCTCACACACTAGATAATAGAAAAACAGAATTTTATAATAAGATAATGTGTGCTATGTGTGGGATGTCACACTTTCAACATCTGATAAGATTTGAATAATTTTGTAGTGTGAACCACTGATTGAACAATCATGGCACGGTCAATTATTTTCTGATAACGGACTGCAAAAGTTCAAGACCTCCCATCCAGGAACTTAGACGTGACCTGGCGCCATCTTGGGGCATCTTCTGGTAAATGCGATGCACCCTGTAGTGCAGCTGCAGGCGCTGAAATGTCCGCTCACTGTACAGGTTCTCGATTTGTTTGTTTATGTGTCCCAGACAAACTGCAGTTGAAATACACCCCGTGTGACAGGTGATGATGTCACTTCTCCATCTAAGTTATTTGAATATTGATGCATAATTCATGGCGACCTGGTTCTGGTTTATTTAGCACTTGTGTCATCTCAGCTCCATGCTTCTCCATTTGGTGCTTTAACACACACCTCATCTCTACTTTTGGCCATTAGCTCCTCTTTGTTAGTTGTGAAAGATCTCCAGCTGCTGGTCCTGCTTATGTGACCCATGACTTCAGCAGGTACTGTGCATTTACATTGTTTTCCCGCTGTAATTCACAGTGGCCACTCTAAAGACATTAATGTTGATTCAATCAGGCCTTAAGTGCCAGTTACCTCTGAAAAGTAAATTGAAGACATTGCTGCTGTTCATGTTGCCGCTTAAAGAACACTCACAGAGGTTGAAAGGGGGCCAGCTCTAGATTTCACTTTACCTCCTTTTAACATATTTCAGCTTATCATACTAGTTTTGACCACATACAGTAGTCTCATTTGAGCATCCATTCAAGTTGCATGGATACATTGAAAAGGGAAAAGATCAAATGAGGTGTGTATGGTTCAACCCATATATGATTTCTAAATTAACGTACAGTATAGCTGAGCAGCTGCAGTGCGTGTTAAATAGTTCTTAAAACAGATATTTTACGCATGCGGGACTTTGAATATGCAACCTGAGGAGAGCATCTTTTAGGAGGCTGAAAGAAAGCTTTTATTCAAGTCATTTGAAGTCTGTTGTTTGCAGAGGATATGTACTTCAGTTTTCAGTTGAGTTTCACTATTGTCTCTGTTATCTGTTTTACTGGTTAGATGCTGGTTTAGCAGATCTTGGAATGAAACATGTCCCATTGGTACTGTGGTTCGAATGTTTAGACCAGTGCATAAACTGCACCGACAACATGCTGATTCAGCACTTTGGTCAACAATCCATTCCTTGATGTGTTCACTTGTATTAATGCACTATGGTGCTTGGCTTGTTCAATATAAGGCTGGTGTGAAGCTGTTGAGACCCCAAAGTAGTCAGTCGAAGTATTTTGCAGTTACTTCTGTTGACCAAATGATATGAATAATCAACTGTCATCCAAACATGCCATCTCTGTAGAAACCAATCCAGCATATTTAGATACAATATATATAAGTAGCCAATATTGTGACATCTTGTACCACAATGCAGGCAGGATATGACAACTGTGCAATGATGTAATCTAAACATCTGTATTGTGGCCTTGAAGTTTAGTGTTACACACAAATTTAAATATGTAGAAATTGTTCAGGGCATCATGAATGTCAATGAAAGTCAGCGTCAACAAATTTATAGAGATAAATTGAACTGATCCATTAAAGAAAAGGCTGCTCAGCTGTGCAAATGTCAAAAGCAGGAATCATTATGTGTGGACTATAGCGAGATGTATACCAAAGCTACTGGTGTCGCTTCATGTTGCATAGATGTTGTTTCTCTAGTTTATCTGATGATTTGTAAATCAAACAATCACACTCACGAAAGCGAAGTTAGGTGAATATTTGCCTTTATATCCACAACTTTCCAGTTGCAGGGATTGTCCTGGCTGTTGTCTCCATGCCAGCTTCCTGGGCTCCTGCTTGCTTCACTATGTTGTCCTGCGCATATAAATAAGCCAAGGAGAACTAGGTCATGTTTCTCCTCCCTTTTCCCACTCTCTCTTTCTCCTTTCTCCTCATCCCCATCCTTCTCCATCTCTTCCTGACATTGCAGTGGAGAAAGCAGCTTTGTGGATCCCTCCCATTAGACATAATGGGGTCTCTTTAGATCCTCTCTCTCACGTGATGAAGCAGAATTCATTCATCCCCGTTGGCGGTTCTTCAGGCATTCCATTAGCGAGATGATTGACACCAGCTTCCCCTGGCACAAAATAGAAAATCCAAACAAAAACTCATGTTAGCTCATACAGTTTGCTCAGAGCCAAGGGGGAGTACACATTTATTTATTAATTTATTCTACTGAGATTGTTATGAAAGATGTTTAGGATACTTGGATATTTTTTATCCAATCTGATCATTTGACATGTTTTGGCTTTGTTAGTTTTAATTATTTTTTTCTACATGTAACCATCCTAACTAGTAGATGCAGTGCTCTGCCACAGTGTGGTGCAGGGATCAACTCTAAATCTAACAAACATGTTTGGTTGGTGGAGCAAATTGGACTGTCTGAAGGAAACCCACACAGACAAAGGGAGATCATGCACACGGCACAAAGAAAAGACCAGGGCAACATTGGATTTTAACCCAGGACATTACTGTGACACAACAGTGCTAATCACCGAGCCACAATTGGGGGGGTGTCGCATAAGAATCTTAGATTGTTGTAGAGGGCCGAACAAATTGTATCTTGTCTTAACCTCTAATTCTATCATTAGATCAGGATGAGATTATAGAAAATCTAGATTGAACTGCTTCTTTAGCATTTATAATTGCTTTTTATGAACCATGGAGCAGAACCACACACTGCACCCAGTGCTTCTCAAACATTAGTGTAAACCAATTTTTGGTTCAACTATTAATATCAGGGAAATTAATGTAACAAAATGTGCCAAGTGTAACTTTATGTTCAGTTTCCCTTCTGTAGTTTATATCATGCAGATAATGCACAATGCAAGTTAAACTGTGTCCCCTTAAACTTCATCAAAACACATTTCTGTGTGTGCTTTTTCAGAAATAGATCGTTGTCTGTCTCTCTTCACTTAATCTCCCTCCATCCTCTGTTTGTCGCTCCCTGCTCTCTGTCTCTCTCTCTCTACTCTGTTTCCTTCTGTCTATCTCCTTTGTGTCCAATTCTGATAACATTAATTGAATTTGCAGTGAAACTTTGTGGGAGCTGAATGTGTTCACTCATTGTGTGCGTATTAACCAGAGCTGAGAGGAGAGAAGTCTGTTGCAGGTAGAAAAACACATTTCAACCCTACCTACTGCAACACACAAACTGAAACTGTTTTTCTAAGCCTCAGATGAATTCTTTATACTGATGCGTAACAGTATAGATCTACTGACTCTCATTTTAGTATCAGACCAAAAAAACAATATACATCCCTGAATAGTAGGACATTGGGATGTTAGAAAGCACTCGATGGTGATTTTGACTGCCATCTGCTGGAATTATAGAGAAATGCTACTAAATTGCTTCACAAAGGTCTGACGAAATTTCGGAGAAATTCTTTTGTCAGATTTATAAATCTATAAATCTATAGAAATCCAGTATTCCAGTCCTCTCCAATTTACATACATGAGGGGGACAAGATACTATAAACATGTCTGAGTGTGATGCATTCCAATATAGCACCAAAGACTACACTGGATTGCATTGGACAGGAGGACAGCATATTTGTGAGTCATCTAACTAAACACAGTTTTATCACTTTTACCAGAAGACTTATTTATTTATTCATTTAATTAAGGCAACTAAGCCTGATTTTTTTTCGCAAAGTCAAAAATTACAGTACAGTGCAACAGTCACTCATCTGTCATTGGGCTTCTTCTTTTCTCATACAGAGGTTACAAAGTTTTGTTTCATGTAAATTCAGACATTTTATGCTAATAAATACTGCTGATGTGCGTTTGTAAATACAGGTACATTGAAATTTGTGGCCATCAAGGCTATTAAGCACAACAGTTTAAGACTGGTGGTGCTGTTTAGATAAGGCTCAGTTAAGTGGTTGTTAGTTATTCAAATCTAAATGAGCTGCTCTTTAAAATGCTTTGATAATCAGTTGTGACGAAGATCTATAGAAATGCACTTGATATAAACCAAAGATAAACAAATTTCTTTTTATATTGTACATTGTTGTGTTATAAGACTATTAGCCTTTGTTGCTTTGATGACCTAATTTCTTGGCACAGATTACTATGTGTGTCAATGGTCAGTTTTCTCTTAAATAGGTTTGGATTTTGTCACTAATGAATCATGATCATGGTCATGATTTCTCAGAATATTAGCCAGTCCCTTTCCAATCATTCACATGCACTGCAGTGCTTTCTATGACCACCATAACCAGTGCTGTCATCAGTTGTGATCTTTCAGTCTGTAAGCTGCTGTGTGGTTCAATTTGATGATGAAATTGTGTTTTCCTTTCCATCCTGGATGATCCATAGCGCAAATGTGGTATAATGCATGCTTGTAGGTAAGGTTTGCCCACAGTGCAAAACCTGGGACCAAATCCATCTCTTTTTATGAAATTAGGCAAAGATATACCTGCAGTGTATCAACTTAATGAACTTCAATCTACATTTCCTCTCATTGCAATGCCCTCACAGAAGCACAGTCTGTTAGGAATTTTATATGAGACTGTAAAGGTCAGGTGGTGTGTTTTAATGGTGTCTCACAGTTGTTTGGTACTCAAACTTCTGAAGGCCTCATGTTAAATGCTAACAGAGAGGGTGTAAATTTGCTGTTCAACACAGGAGATGCCAAATATATTATTGCCAAGGATCCTTAAATAGACAGTTATTTGACTGAACTGACAGACTGTGGATGTTGAGACCAAGTTAGGGAAACGGACCCTTATGACATCACAAGGGTTAGTTTGTGTTGGTGCTGAGGTGGGAAAACTAAAGCCACTCTAAGATGTTGGGGTGGTCGAACTTGCTTAAATCCACATCAATTTACTGATTCTTCTGTTTCCTCTACTCATTAAGCCGTCATCCATTATTTTCAGGCAGCCAATTCTCCAGCAGTGTGCTTGTCATGTCACTCCACGGGGGAGTGGCAGACATCATTAAAAGCAATAGCTACTGCTGATCAGTATTTGTATTGCCCAATATCACATACAATGTCTCAAAGGGCTTTATAGGCCCACACATCCTGGCCAGCCTCACATGGCGTGTTTGAGGGTGTCTTGTGGTTAGCACTGTCACCTCATAGCAAGAAAGTCCTGGGTTCAAATCTAACCGGTGCCTTTCTGTGTGAAGTTTACATGTTCTCCCTGTGTCTGTGTGGGTTTCCTCTATGGACTCTGGTTTCCTCCTATCTCCAAATCCATGCAGGTTAAGTGAATTGAAACTCTAAATTGCCTGTAGGTGTGAATGAGTGTGTCTGTCTGTGTGTGTACATTCACATTTACATTTACATTTAGTCATTTGGCAGACGCTTTTATCCAAAGCAACGCACAAATGAGATTTTTACACAACACAAGCAAAGATCTAGTCAAGAGAGAACAAGATTAAGTGTCAAGAAGCTAAGGTCTACTCGAACAACGGACAAAGGTGCCAAGAGGCAGTGCCTGGAGGCAGGTATAGATAGAGACCAGAACCACCTATTGAAACTCAGAGTGAAACCAGGAAGTGCTCAGCTCAACCAAAAACAAAGCCTCTCACTGACCTTAGTCCAAATCTACAAGGAACAAAGATTCAAACAAACTTACTGACTAATAGCTGTCTCCTAAGTGTCCCAGATCAAAGGTTGTTCTGCTTGTACAGCACCGTTCAGTCTCTCTTATAGAGTTTTTAGTGAAAAAATACCACCTCTTTTGGTTTTTCCACAACAAAGCCAGAGATAGGGAGTGTGACCCGCATCACAGCACCCACCTATTGAAACTCAGAGAGTGAAATCAGGAAGTGCTCAGCTCAACCAAAAACAAAGCGTATCATCGACCTAAGTCCAAATGAACAAAGAACAAAGATTCAAACACACTTACTGACTAATAGCTGTCCCCTAAGTGTCCCAGATCAGAGCTTGTGTCACCCCTATAATGGACTGGCGACCTATCCAGTATGCCAGTATGTACACAGCTTTTTGCCCCATTGACTTCTGGGATAGGCTCCAGCCCCACAACCCTGAACAGGATAAGGGGCATAGAGAATGGACAATTGAATGGATTTATTGTTGTCCAGGGCCACTGAGTTACAAACTAAATATAGTTTGAATCTAACTTAACCATTAATTATACAAGCTAAAAAGATAACACTTTTAAGAACCAATCAAGGAACAACGGAGACAGTTTATGTGACAGGAGATTAATTTCTTCGTCTCATAGCCCTACAAAGGGCAGCCTTATATAACAGGATAGAACTAGGACACTACAGGCGAGTCCAAGAGTGTGAGAGCCACTGGGATACCATTACACAATTAAGTATATGAAATATATTTTCAAAAAGTAGTTGGAGGAAAACTGCGAGCACCAGATATCATATAATGTAATCATAATTTGCCATCCCTGTGTGGCGCATTCACTTGGGTTTACATGGATTTCATTCCTATGTGGACCCTGGAGACACAGCTAGCTTATCCTCATACAGTATAGTATATTGATTTGTGATGTGAAACGTAAAAAGTGAACACTGAATAATCGAAAGAGGTGAAGGGTAGTTTTCCACAAGTCCATCACCTTATGTCATTTTATATTCCTCAGTGCTACCTTTTAATTAATGATGGATAAACACATCAATAGTGCTTGAGTCAGTCACTGAGAGAGCTGATTAACGAGTAACGACTCAGTGTCTCCTGTCCTTTGTTTGTCTTGCAGAAAGCCTACTGTGGCCACTGTCGTGAAAGGATATGGGGGTTGGGCAGGCAGGGGTACAAGTGTATCAACTGCAAACTGCTGGTCCATAAGCGCTGTTACAGACTCATCCCTCAGACCTGCCAAAGGCTTATGGTGAGTCATTCATCATGTCCCAAGCAGTGACGGCTTGTCATACCCAAAGCCATCATAGTCTCAGTATATTTGATGAAATGAGAAATTATCTGAAATGATCACATGTTGATTGAAGATTACATTCCTTCACAGCGAGATTATTCTGTCACAGCAGCACATATATGTATACATTGTACCCATTCATCAAATGAGACAGTTGCCTAACATTGCCTGAACATTAGACATAAAGTTTCTACTCATAAATTGGAAGTAGAACCCAGGTTGGTGCTCATTTCATCCATTGCCCTATTGACAACTTCCTTTTGAAGTCATGTGTTAATCCCGAAAGCCTTTAGTGCTTTTTGTGTACCGAAACATTTCAAGAACATTACAGTATCTGGTGTATCTGCCTTGCTTGTCTGATTTTGTCGTTTTTCTCTTCTGTTATGTTTTCTGACAGCATAAAATTGTTTTTGCTCTTTAAGGTGGGCACACATTTTAACCTCAGCACCCCAGCCTCAGTGCCTTACTGATGGCAGCTTACATTTGATTTCATGAATATTTAAAAAGGTGCACTTGTATAGTTGTGCCCCCGAGCAAATGTTACCAGCTGCCTTGTTAGTAGTTATATTGATCACAGGGATCAGTACGTTCAACCGCAACTCTGACAACTTCCATTCTATTGAAATGACATCATCACTTTACATGACAGCAACAGCTTACCAATGAGCATGTACATATTTGAATGTGAATGAACTCTTTGACCAAATACTAAGATCCACAATTAAACTCTTGAAGGCCAGAATCCTGACTAGAAAATGAATTTGTTCAATCGTGTCTGCCTGTGTTGGCCTTTCACCAATGCTAGCCCTCAGAATTTCTCTCTTGATAATATCTTCAGCTGTCTTCAGGGCCAGATGCTTTCAAGCTTGATAAGATGAATGTGGAAAAACATTACCAGTTTCTGTAAATAGCCATTTTTCTCTTAGTCCTTGCTAAGATGATTTACATTGTCCTGTTCCAGGAGTGTAAAATCATGAGTGGATATTTATTTGGATATTTTGGTGGATATTTAGGTAGATTTTTGGCTTTCTTTCTTCAGGATCCAGTCATGCCATCACAAGAGCCCCCTTCAGATGCGAAGAGTGAAGAGGTGGGCCCTCCACCAGATGACACAGAGGACACTGATGGGAGTAAGACACTAATTCTTTTCTGTCCTTTTTTTTTTTCAACAATAGTAGGGATTAGTGGGATGTAGAGTCCTGGCATGTTTCAACCAAATACTAATATGATATATATCACAAAGAATATTCATATGTACAAATGTCTAATACAATTTATACCTGTATTTCATGTCATTTCCATAATATATTCCATATCCAAAATATCAATATATTGCCCACGCATTAGAATTCGACTGAAACTTTGACCATGACCTTTGACCGATTTGAAAATTAATCCATAGCAAAGGTCTCGACCCAAGTGACTTGCCATGTTTCATCCAAATATGGTAGTTATTGCTGTGAAAAATAGACAATTACAATACACCTGTCTAGTACTTCGTAGTGGGGACATAAAAAAGCCATTTTGTGCAACTGTATTCATCCTTTGAAGTCTTTCTATCCTGATGGGAATACTATTTTCTAGGATGACGACATCAGGCGTACACAGAGCACCACTAATCATTGAGCATTTCTTCTGAAGGTGTCACTTTTCCCACCACTACAACAAACAATTTCCATCCAAACTGAATCACTCACCCCCTGTAAGTTTGGATGGTAGCTGTAAAAGGTTTTCCTCATTGGTGGAGAACAGCAGCGTTGACAAGCTTAAGTTGATTGTGTTAGAATGGATTCCAAAGGTGATTAGATTTCACAGCAGAAAGCATCGAAAAAACCTTTAAAACTGAGACCTTCTAAAAATCTCCCCCTCATAATCCAATTGTCTACTCTCCATATGTTTGCTCAGGATGTTTCAAATAATTAGCATTTTGCCAACATATTGCTAATTATGCCATACTCAGCAGCATTTCTGAGTGCATTCATAGACAAAGTACTTATTGTTTCACATCCGTAAAATTAATCCTTGATTGATGTAATGGAGTTTGAGAATGAACACTAAACTATGACACACCGAGCCACCTCCTGCCCCCTTGATCCTATCCCTTCCCCCCTTCTCCAAACCATCTCCACTGATATATCTCCCTTTCTCACTCCCCTTATTAACTCCTCTCTGTCCTCTGGTCTTGTTCTGGCTACTCTAACCTCTCTAAACTCCTAGAGTCAAGCCTCTGCTCAAGAAACCCTCC
>OMOW01049205.1:0-11317 GCA_900312555.1 Lamprogrammus exutus
CAGTGCTGCAATAGTGATGATTTTTACTTAAGATTCAGCACCCAGATAAGCACATTGGGGTTGAGCACACGGAATTATTATTATCATTTTTATATCATTGTGATAACAGACATCTGAGAAATCAAGCACCTATGAATGGGTTTTGGGGAGAAAAGTTTCACTTAAAAAGAAAGCAACAATAATTGTAATGCTAATTTTTTCACTTAAACATGTCATTCCTATGACATCCACAAAGTTGTGCCAGTGAGGACGTCGATCATTCATAACCTGCTGAGCCACATGGTATCAAGCAACCGCTGGTTTTGGGTTGGGCTCTTTGCACATACTGGGAAGTGGTCTATGACCTTACAGCTTATACCTTAAATGTTAATCTTCAGAAATGCTAGTCTCCCTCTTCTCCAATGACCAACGTGCTGGGTCAGAGGTCTTTACAGGGCAGTGAGAGGAACACAGGGAGCTTTTTATTGAAAAATTACAAATCTGCTGTGGCTACTTTGGAAATTACCACTGGCTAAAACAATAACTATGAAGGATAAATGAAAAGTGCAAGATCTGTGAAGTCGGGGAAAGGGGTTGGATGATTTGGGTAGAAATAAAGTGATGCAACATCTCCCAGTTTATGATATGCAGTAAGCCCAGACAATGTTTTCTTTGACTTGGCAAAGGTCAGGTCTGTTAAATCTTTACCAGGTAGGACCCATAAAGACAACACGCTGTAGCAAAGCACAGAGGTGCATTTCATAGAGGCGTAACTTAGTATTCAGAACAGAGCTTTGAATTGGTGACTCGTGCTTTAGTGGCTGCTGGTTTTCAGATATACTCTGTGTCAGTGGTCCTGTCATACTCCATGTGTGCCCAAAATCTACAAGATGACCTGTGCACTGTGGCACAGCTATCAGTCAAATCAACTCAACAAAAATATTTGTTCTTAGAAATTATGCAGCCTGCAGCAGCCAAGGCCAGTATGAAAGCTGAGTGTTTCCTCCAATGTTGAAGTTATAAATAGTGTTTGAAGTCCCCTTCAAATCAAACAAGAGCAGTCATCATGCTTGTCGAAAGCTGGAGCATTTGATAAGCAATGACCTTGTGTATTTAAAAAGTAAGAAATGGTGGAGTGTATATGGACGTGTATTTATGATAGCCATTTATTGGACAACATCCTTTTTTATTTGTTCTGGCTGATGATAATGAGTCTCTTGAGGAATCTTGAAAAACATTCTTGAATAATCTCATCTGTGTAGTGCACATCTCAGAGGTTTTCCCCTATTATAGAACCCATCAGTCAGTTACAGGGCAAAACCAGTAAACCAAGAAAATGACTCTGATTAGAGGCAGACTGTTTGGATTTCCTTTGTTCAACTTTGAATGGATCTATACGTTTCTGACTATCTTGAAACTACTGACAATGAATCCTCCATATGACCAAAATCGTACAAACACTATTCACCACATAACATATCTCCATATATCTTTTTACATTTGCAGGTCCGCACATTTTTCTAGCAACTTCCTCACAGAATAATAATAATAATAATAATACATTCAATTTATATGGCGCTTTTCTAAGTATAGATGGGACTATTTCTCACTGAGTTAAAGATCAATTCCACACAACCTGGTAGTCCTGCAAAACATGTGATGGCAAAATTTCACCAGTGTTTGTCAAGAGTATAGCTGAAAATGCTATTTTGATTCAATATGTCAATATATAAACATAATAAAATAATACCAATAAAATGAGGCCTGTGCCAAAATAAAGTTTGAGTTTCCATTTAGTCTTGCTACTTCCTCTCTCTATCTAAAGAAATTGCAAGCTGACTTTCAATCAGTGGGGAGATATACTATGTATAGAGCAAGATCATGCCTATACCAAAACATTTCCACACAATGTGTATCTAAAAACACACTGCACATCAAGAGGACAATTACTATTAAGAAATGGGAGATGTCCTCTGATAAAATGTCTTGTAGTGGACATCTGGCCTAAACTTTCTGCTGTAAAGTCCAGACCTCGCTTCTCTCTGAAGCTGTGTCAGCACTGATGATGTCACTGTCCAGTCAGTGTCAGTGGGATTTCAGCCCAGCAGCCTCAGCTTGTTGACCTTCTCCTTTTCTTGCTCTACTTCCTCTTTAACACTAACGGATAAAACTCTACATGCATTTTATGCCGACCAGGTAGGACATCACATCTGTCCATTCCTGGGAATCCCACAGGGAAATTTCTGTTTTGAGAAACACGTGCAGTTTTTATGTTCAGTATCAAAAGCAGATTTTGTTTTTACAAATGTGTGGAGATTAATCGATTGACTAGTCAATAACCTGGTTTATAATGGAATAATGAAATTGCTCTTAATGGTTATCAGTAGTTCTGACCTATAATCTCAATCCCAATATATCAATAATGCAAATAAGTAACTTCAAACAGATTGCTAATTTATACATCTGGAAGAATGCACCTAAAATCTTCTCAACTAGTGTCAACGTGTGATCAGATTCACTTCACTGTATTTATATGATTTATATGTGGGAGACTGCATCTGTTACTTAAATAAAAGGATTACTTAAAAAGAACTATTTGGCATTTTAGCGTTAGCATTAACTTTCAGGGTTTTTCCTGCATAGAGAATTCTTTGGTGGGCGCCAAAGCCTTCCTCTGAGTGGTAAAGACAGATTTACAGTCTTTTCAATATATTTTTTCAAAATATTCAAGGTGGGACACACAAGTTACTCTGACAGAGGCAAGCAGCCAACAGAGGCCTAAATTGAGCATCATAATGTTCAGTACTGGACCAGATGAAGGGCAAGGAAAACCCTGACTGTGTTAGGAAAAGTTGTTGTGTGATACAAACTTTCACTGGGGTCACTTATGTGTATCGATGATGTCTAAACAGGGCCTCCGTTATGTTTCAGTGCATAATATAGCATAACATGGAGATATCCTATTAATCTGCGTATTTTTATGCCAAGTTTTAGAATTCTACAAGTTCAAACAATTAAGCAAAAAAAACAGGAATAAGTGTGGAAGGATGAGTATATAACAGAACCATCAAGGGACACAGTTGGTTTTCAAAGGCGAGTAGAATAATCCATTAAATAGGCTACTTAGGACTCTCCTGCACAAACAATGGCAGGACCAGTCCGTATCAGGACATGTCAGTACTTTCAGTTCTACTCCTACTGCCTTCTTTGTGGAGAGTCAAAGAGAAATTCACTGATGCCAGCTCATTTTTTGAAAAGCAACATACTGCAGTTCATCACAGGCTGACTTCCTCAAACTCACGTTGTGAGTCTGAACTCAGCAGTTTTTCTTTTAAACTCTCTTGGTATAATATGAAAATAGGCTTATTCATTTAGAGCTTCATTACAACAGCATCAAATGTCTAAGTCTTCACTTCATACAGCTTACATGACCCGTATAGCAAATGAGTTGTGCCAAACAAGCCATATAAATGTTACCAATAATCCTTTCTGAGAGGCCAGCTACACTATGAACTACGAACAGCTGACAGCAGTATAACTCATCAACAGAGAGAGGAAGGCTGGCTGATGGCTGTGTTTCTATAGAGGCAAAGGCAATCAGCACAACAAACAGCAAAGCTCTGGTGGTTTCCACGACGAAGAAGAGGTCTTGAGTGTTACGTTATGATACAGAAAAATCAATGGGACTCATCTTGGCTTCTATTTACCCAGAAAAGCAGAGAGAAACAGCTGTGGTGCAATGTCACTGTGGGAGAGGCATTGGGAAAAGGGGGAAGGAGTGGAATGAAGAGTGGATGGGGGAGGGGTGCAATAAAAAGGACAATGTTTTCACTGTAAGCTATTTCCCTACCAAACACATCAGAAATGAATTAACAAATGTGTAAAACAAAGGCAAAAAGACAAGACCAACGAAAGGCAATTTTTCCATTGTTAATTAATGAGCTCTGTTAAATACAATGCATACATTTTAAATTGATTCCTGCAATGAGGGGCATGTATGACAGAGTATTCGGACCACTGTTAAATAATTAAAAAAGAGAGATTTCCAGAATAGAGGCTTAATATTTCAAGAAAAAAGTCAAAATGGTATGAGAATAAAGGCTGTCCTTAAAACCACGCTCTTCTGTTTGCTCATATCCTGACAAGTCATGCTTAATATTTAGATTCTTTTACTTGAAATATCACTTTATTCCCGTAATAGGCCGATTACAACTTTTAATTCTCCAAACATTACAACGTTCTGCTGAAATCTGTTTACTCCCCCCCAACAGTCGCCCTTATACTCACTCATATATTTGTGTGCTATATAAATTATTCAAGTTCAAACAACAAACCTCAGCCTGATGTTGGCACACCAATGCCCCATTAAACACAACCACGACTGCTTCAATTGCAAAACGCTGCTCCAATCAAGACACTGTCAACCAAACTATGAATGAGCCCAAGTTGTCAGTAATACCAATGATACTCCCTGCAGTCGTGCCATTCCCCTGGGAATTCTGTTAAGGACCAGGAAACAGTGGGCAATAATAACTCAAGCTTCATAAGGCCCATAGCCAAGGGCCAGGCCAGGAGGAGCCTGATGTAAATACGTGCATTTTATTGTGACAATTGTGTGATGTAGACCTTATTTTGGAATCTCTGGCACTCAACCGAAGATGTCAGCTCAGTTCACAGAAACAACAGGGAACTGGAAGAACTGCATGAGGTATTTCCCTTTCTTTTACTGTTGCCTTTCAGCAAGGTGAGCCCTGAGAGAAAACAAACTAAGTCAGCGCAGCCTGATATGTACTACCCCACTGAGCTCGCTGATAAATATTTTCAGGACAATAAAAAAGCTCCACATAAGGCACAACATGTCAGCAAATGCTCTGTGTGACTAATATTACATATACAACGAAACAGTGAGCTTTCTATACCTGAGAATTAAAGGCAAATAAGGTAAAGAGGCTCTGGTGGAGATGGTGTCAGCTGAATTACCTAAGTTGGGCAAACACTGGCTGCACTCTGTATGCACTGCAGTGGCGAGTAAATAACAGGATAGCATCACAGAGACAAAACATAAGTGTGGGTGACTGGAGGTAGTCCATATTACATCGCACCAGAGTCACAATTATATGTTTATCTGTTGGCCCATAAATTAAGGTTCAAAGGAAACTCATTAACCTCCTGATGTAAATGACCTCTGACCCTCCACTGTGGACTGCTCTGCTGTATTTCCAGTAAGCACATTATGTAATAAAGTAGGCTGTGTCAGTGGAGCATACAGGCTGTGTTGACTATTGTCATCTAGGAATGAGTCCTAAGTAATGTCTACTGTAAAAGACCCTGACATCATGACTCCACACACAATTCTGTTCTCAAACTGGACCACAGTGTCATCAGAAATGTCACCAGCACTGTTGGACAATGAAGTCAGTCACCAGCAGCAAAAAATGAACTCATTCCAGTATGCGATGATCAAAAACTTCTATGAAATCACACTAATTCTATGTCAATACAGGCAGGCTTATTGTGAAACTAGCTAGACAGTCCTATGTGGGCCAAAAAGGGATTTAGTTTTTAACACAAAAACCTTCCCCTGTGACCAGCTAACCGGAGATTTGTGCAAGTAAATTACTGCACTACTGCCCTGATATGAGAAGAAAGCGTAATAACATGGTAGAGGATGTTTTGTTTTTAAACTCACTTGAGCTTAAACAACCAGACATTAAGTTCACTGAAGTATAACAAAAATGTTGAGTAAACAGGCTTTGACCTCTATTCTATGGTCTTCATACAACATCCACCAATATGAACAGCATTTCAGGCAAAGCAACAGGCTTGCCCTAATTAATAATGTCTTATCTAGGGCCAGACTGATAGTGGGTTTCAACAGTGATAGATATTTCAGAATAACAAAAAATTTAGTATGATATATTGTCTTATTAAACCCAAACTTAAATCATAAACAACTATCTTTGGCAATATATCAGTGACTTGCTGAATTTTATATCACCGTATGATGTAAATATGCTTGGTCCTTGAGCCTGTTAAAGGCGCTATATAAATTGCATTTATTATTATTATTAATAGGTGTGTACAATACTATATAGAAACTATCGTCAGTACGAAAATGTGGGTGAAATTTAATCGTGCAGATAAAATGGTGAGTTTAGACTGATTTTTAACATGCAAACAAAAGCAGGTATGAATACACGTGCAGTGTATTCACCTATTTAAACACGATATAGGTATGTAGGTTAAGTATGGACATAACTTTTAATTAACCCCTACGGTATGAATGAAACCAACTACCTGGCACCCCATAGCCGCGGAGAGGCCCACTGATTGAGAAACCACGCTCATATGAACTAATACGTAAATTCTAAATCATTACGAAAAAGAGGAGCTGCTGAAGCTCGGGGTAAAACCTCGATGAAGCTAACTAACCGGCTAACTAACCTCTTTGACTGGGGGGAATTTCTTCTTGCACTCCATAGACAGCGACCGCAGATCCGTCTGCATGTTATCCAATAATTTCTTCACCGCTTCGGGGCTGCTGGTCGACATATTTGACGGTGTCTTCAACAAAAATCTCTTCGAACTTCACACGAAAGGGAATGCGGGAGCAAAGTCGCTCCCCCCGCCCATTCACAACGCGAATATAATCCGTTGCTACTTATTCGCCCTCCTTGGAGAAGAAAATAAAAACGCCGCGGTCCATTGACACAGTATCCCACTTGTGAGCTTCTTTGGGCGGCTGTGCGTTGAAGAGCAACGATGACACCGACATATGTTCTGATAGTTCACAGCCCGGAGACATTGGCCAGAGAAAGAAGCAGCCTTCCGTCAGTTTCTACTCCCGAAAGCTGTTCACACATCAAGATATTCGCCAAATTCAACTGTGTGCCGTCAGCGGCCATCAGCTCCTCTTTTCTTCCCACAATGCTTTGGTGCACACTGACACGTCACTAAGACTTCCGTAAACAGTGATGGACTCTGAAGAATGATTACAGCGACTCCTGCTGGAATATGTTGATACAGACAGACAGACAGACTTGCAGGTAATTACCGCAGATTAATAAACAAAACCTATTACTACTACTACAAACACATCAATTGTGAATATAATCACAATATAATAATATAACTGTGATCATTATCACAATAATCCTTAGCTGTTTGATCAAGACAAGATATACAAGTCAAGTTATGACAAGAAAGGACAAGATACGATAAGATAAAAAATGTATTGATCCTGAGGGTAAACTCACTTGTTACAGCAGCACAGTTGAAAGTTTAATGAAAATTGGTGCAAAAAAGGAGTAGAAGAAAAATAAAGAAAAATAAGATTTAATACAAAATAGAATTATACTGTACAATTTGGTTTATAAGTTAAAATATATACACTCTGTGGAGAAGTTGTAACCATCTACAATGTAAGAGCTGTAAACTGTAGAGTGGTGTAAATTATAAAACATAGATTATGCACATGATTGCACACACAGGTGAACAGACAGCACTGACAGACAGTTAGTCAGCTCTGTGGTCTTTTTACTCCGAAAATATGGGGAATGGCTCTCTGTCCAGTCTACCAATTTATAGCTGGTAAATAACGCATGTTTGAATTGTGTTTCTCCTCAGAAAGCAAGATAAAGGTCATATTAATTTGATCTGAGTGAATGACAAATCGACGTATTTCAAACATGTTGTGGCATGTGAAAGAATTAGGCTTTAAGAAGACGATAAAGTCTACTGTCATTTCCAGGTCCTTAATTTTGGAAGACGAGACGCAACGGCTGCGTGTTGCTGTCCTCCTCAGGTTGACAGCAGTATTGCTTCTATAGTTGATTCAATTGCTTTTAGTTGTCATTGAGGGCACAGTCTCGTTTTATCGTATTTTATTTTTTAATGCAAATATGTTATGACATATCTTTGATAGTTACAAAAGTAGATTCAGAATATATGTTTATTAAAGTTGTGTGTAGTGTCAGACACTGTAAAGCAGAGCAAAAATTCTCTGAGGCTGCCTGAGCCCAGTGGTGCAGGTCTCTGTGGTGCTGTAAAAGCAAACGGTTCACACCACTCTTCAGATCTTTCTACTGTGCACTGTGGTGATTTCATCCCATTATCTGCACTGCCTACATGGCTTTGAAGAAGGTGGGGAAAACATCTAAACGTTTTTGGTATAGTATATTTGTTGTGCATATTTTTCTTTGTAAACTGATATCGGCCAAGGAACAGTTTATTGTTTTGACAGCATCAGCTTGTAGGTACTATTCATCTCACAAGAAGCTGCACCAGCCTTTGTTTTTGTTCTTTCACTTTTGCTGAATAAAATAAACAGCTCTTGTCCTTGGGGAGTTATGGGTCTCATCTTTAAATCCTTTTGAATCATGATGAAAAAGATAACACCACACAACTCTGACTTTAAAGAAACATATATTACAGAAGTGTATGAAACGAATAAACATGTCAAAGGAAATACTAGGAAAGTCATCCAACTGTCACTAAACATCACATCAATAACAATTCATAGAAGATAAGATCATCATTAGCTAATAGATGACGCTTGCTAAAGTCTTAAGCATTACAGTCTGGAGTGATTATTTTATGCGCATAAGAATAAAAACATTTTAATTTATGTTTCTGTCTGTGACTACAGCCATTATTTATGTTAAAATTAAAATTAGACCTGCGTCTGAAGGAACACTAAGCTGCCCACACATCAGTTAGGCCTAAACATGAACAGATACAGTATTTCAACTGGAGTAGTTTGTCACAAACAGACTTTAGCAACTGCTTTGTTGCTTTTGTGTGGAATATATATAAAACACAAAAGAGACAGACAAGCTGGCCCATCTTTCTGTCCATCCAGCTCCCTCTTTACATTCCTCAGTCACACTGGATTTCCCTCTGTGAGTGAGTGAGTTTAAAAGAAGCTGAAATCTCTGTAGAATTAGTGATAATTCTCTGTGATATCACATTATGATGATATCTGTGAAAGAAGGCCCTGGGGTCTCTCTGTGCAGAGTTTGTGTCTGCTTCAGTTTGCATCTCAATTGCCTAAATCCCCTCCTAAAATGCCCATTGGTGCTGCTGGCACAGATACTGCAATTTAATCAACAAAGTTCTGCACGGATCATAATTGTAACCATAATTACTAAAAAAAAACAACCTTTCTAATCAAGCTGACACACATCAGCTCCATTGTAGCTCACACATTAATGTTGTCTAATGTTATGATAATCTTGGGTTCAAGGCCATATCTAAATATTTTGGGGGTCTTCAATGGTGGGCGTGTGGAATATTATGAATTGTGGAATTTCTCCTTGTTTCTTGCTCATCAAAGGCTTTGTACTGCACAGAAACATTATGGTGTAAGAAAATTACACTGATGTTTTAACTGAGGTTTTTATTCAGTCATAAAAAAGAATAATAGCATATAAAAATCATAAATGCAAGTGTTCCCAAACCAGTTTCATCCCAACAGCTAAAAATACGGTAACATTTATGAGTTGAATTTTAGCAGAAGCAGCGATGAAAAGGGGGATGCAGTTTGTTTGTTGTTTTTTTCAACAAAATACTGTAAATATAGCAGATGTACCATAATTACAATCGCCAACTGTATGTTGTAGGCACTTAACCTGTTAATTCCATAAGATTCTGTGCATCGGATGAATATGTAATGGTAGGGAGAACACTGACAAAGCAAGTTAGAATTTTGTGAGTACAATGGAACTTCCAAAAATGTACATGTAAATCTGCAAAGTGCAGCAAAGTATATTAAACAAAAATATACATTGAATCAATGAACTTGATAACATTCATCTCAAATTACAAAAGAAAAACGGAGGTTGGTTCAACATGTAAATTTAAAATTCCGATTTTCAGGGCATTCACAGTCATTGTGTTTCACACTGGATATTAGTAAGCTTTGTAGCATTTGTTTTATTTTAAAATTCTACCTCCTGAGGTGATTCCAGTATACAGAGGTAAGAGCAGTCACCACAATGTAGAGTTGCTGTTGGATTGAGCATAAACTGTGCAGTACTCTGTAGCATATGTTGAGGAATTTCATGTAAGTATGTAATATGGATTTATGCAAGCGAAATCTGTGCACTCTTGTTACACCTCGAGTGCTCTTCCCACAGCAGACACTGATATAGTAAATGGAATATTTTACATCATGTTAGACCAACTGAACATTACAGATGTCCATGGGTAACAGAATAAAAGCTTCCTTAGAAAGCAGACATTATCAAGTGTAAATTCTCAGCCACTGCATGAAAGCAATAGCCATTTTCTTCAAATGTCTCTGTGACTCTGCCACTGGTGATATGAAAAACTGGAGCAAACTCCCAAATGGATGGATGTAAAATTTTAAGAATGCTGACCCCTTCATATATGAAGGTGCTGTACAAGTATGAAAGCACCAGTTCCAAAAACTGGTCCTGTTTCCCTTTTGCAGAGACCAATGCATATAGGTAGACCAAAACGAAGGCCAACTCTGCTTGCCTGTACCTGGCCTGTTTCATCAAGTTCTCTGGTGAGGTATTACAGAGAGAAGGGGTCAGACAGAGTGTCCAAGCCAAGGAGTGACCTTTGACCCCCTAGGTGGCTCTGATTCCCATTCTCGGGTGTCTAGCAATGAGACTCCTTTTCTTCAACAGGCAAGTAGCCATCCTTTCTGGTAGGCACTGTCTGACAGAGGGTAGCAGCGTCTGCAGGGAAGTTGGCCATCAGCTTCTCCTGCTCCCGCTTAGTCTTAGGTAAGTCAGTGGAAGGAGTAGTCAGCAGAGTAAGGCGCTAAGAAAGACAGGGGGACAGTAGAAAAAGGGTTAAAACAGTTAAAAGGGTATGTATTGGTGCAGATATGTTTCAATATTCAGGGTTGGAATTTATCCCTTTAACACACTGCTGCACAAAATTTTCTGAAATAAATAATGGCAGAGCTTCAGTATCACAAAGAGTACAGCATACTTCTTTCAGAGTTCCTGGGGTGTTGTACAGTTTCACTGCCATAAAAAGGGGGATACACAGCATGGAAGACAGAGCCAGGATCCAGCCTATACCGTTTCCCCACCACGGGTATTCATACTCATTGTTGTACTTCAGAGGTGAGTACTTGATCAAGGAGAAGGCAAAGGTCCCCTGATTGCAAAAAGAGTGATGTTTAAGAGTAAATAGCTGCTCCACTGTTGAAGTATAAAAGCTGATTGTAGAATTACATAACCATAACATCAATGTTGCCTTATATTTTAGAATATGGAGATTTTTTTGAACATGTTGTTTGACCCAACAAGGAAAAAATACATACTATATATTATATATATACGTATATAATATATATATA
>OMOW01049219.1:4440-15712 GCA_900312555.1 Lamprogrammus exutus
CCCTACACGACGCTCTTCCGATCTAGGTTTCATGAGTGGAAATCTGAACAGAGGGTAATGTAATCCATGGAGGTCATTAAAGGTAAGCTGTGTGATGTAGAGAGTTTTCACAGTTCGAAAGGCTTTTTAAAAGTCTTCTAGTTTGTTTAGGTTATGGCTTAAACTGTCCTTCTCCATTCCTCTTAAACCACGCATCGCTAGATTTAAGCCTTATTTAAAGAGTTGCTCAACCAGCACGAAAAAAAGCTTTAAAATATCTTGTATAAGCACTCCCACGTATATTCAACTGACAGAAGCGTCAAAGAAGTGCAGCAGTGCGGGAGCAGATGTGTTTGATCATCTCAAGGCATCTCATTCCTTTTGTTCCATCTTTGATTCATTTGCAGACTTCACAGACAGCAATGTATTAGCAAAGCCAAAAGCGAAACAAAAGCATTCTACTTGATTGTTCATCATTCCAACAAGATATTGAAAGATCACCCTAAGAGTGAAGTATGTAGAAGTACAAGGCCAGTGTTTACCCTGATACTACTATACTATGAATAGTTGTACTATTTCTCAAAGGACGCTTATCTCCTCTAACTATCAAACAAGAACAGGTGATTCTTAGCTCTTCCTCATAGTTCAGTGCTGAAAGTAGACCTTAAAACACTCTGAGATTTTGCTTATAAATTCAGTGGTTTGTGAATGTTGGCTTAGATTTTATATAAATATTAACCACACTGACAACTCTCCCACAGATACAACAGAGCCCTTCTCTGATGAGGTTTGATCCCTCCGCTGAAGGATGGAAATCATGGCTATAATTGAAAAGATGAAAAATTCAGCTTCAGCAGCAGTCTGAAATCATGATGAGATAGTTTTATCGCTAATAATGTAAGCCATTAAAAATCACTGCAGACTGGAGTCATCCCAAAGGGTCTATCTCCCTCGCCTACATAGATTAGGTTTCCTCTCTTTGCTCCTTGTATGTGGATTAAAACCAAAACTAAATTTAACCTTTATTTCTGTTTGGCTTGTTAGCGTAAATGACCTTAGCCAGAGTGCTTCTTCACATGTTTGCATATGGTGCATGTGAAATGTTGTGCACACATGCTTGGGAAGCAAGCCAGTTATACCTAACAACTAATGTGCTCCACACACTTTTCTCTGGTTGTTGGTTGTCACTGATAATGTAACACTAACATTGCACACACAGCAACAACACATTCTGCAAAGTACCTAATTTGCAAATAGGCTACTGTCTTATTATTCACTCCTATGTTCTGTTTAAAAAAAAAATCAATCAATGAAATATATATACAGTATATATATACATATACATACTGTATATACTAAGCATACATATGGGAATTGCTTTAAGCAAATTAAAATATAATATTTACTTGCATAACAGCCATATGCCAAGGGACTAGTGAGTGTATATCACAAATAAATGATTCTCTTCATTTACTTATTATGCATCCAGCATCATACACCTTGTACACATTACACTTGCAGCTCTCTTTTCAATGTAATTTGCATTTTTTGTGTATTCATTATCAAGCTGTTGCAATATGCATGGCTTTTATCCCTCCGGTTGCAGCACATATGGAAATACCTCTGTATTTTCCCAGTGAAAATATTGCAGTTGAATTTTGCTCCACTAACCATCAGCTGCACTGTTACCTTGTGATTACCTCTTTGTTTTATGTGTGAAATCACTGCGCACTGGGATTGCAAATAGAGAAAGCCAATTACCAAACAAATGTCCACTGCTCTCCTGAGGTGGTCATGATTTTTTTTCTCCTCTATTTCTCCCCTACGCTTGCTCTCCTTTATCCACTGCTGGGAGACAAAAAGAGGTTACAGAGACGGAAGTCCTTTTTTGGTTATTTATTCATGGATTTCCCATTTAATATTCATGCCTTTTTCAGGGCTATCTGGGTGCAGAGGAGAATTTGCTGCCTCTGAGGCGGCCGGGGCCAAAAATCAGGTTTCAGCTCCAATGAGCCCAGTGGATGAAGGGAAGAGAGATAGATAGAGAGGGAACGAGAGAGCAGGGTTTCATGTGTTCTCCAGTAAATGAGAGGCAGGCCTTGAAGGTGACAGGCTGTGTTTATTACTGATCTGTCAGCCGGTTAATGGGGAGAGGGGAAGAGCAGAGAGAGGAGAGAGCTGAGCGGCTGAGCAGAGACCAGAGCACACAGATATGGGAGCAAGAGAAAGCCCCAAGCAATAAACTTTGTCATACTAATTCCCCTTGTCCTTAACAGAGTCAGTGCTGAACCACGTTCATTTGAAAATAGATTAGAATGTGTAAAAGAAAATATCTGAATGTTTTGCGTTACTGTAATGAAATCTGTGTCTTTAAATAAAAAAAGAAACAGCACTGCGAACCAACCCAGCATTTTATAACCTTGGGTAGAAAAGTGCCACATAAATAAAGTCATAATCACTCATTTAGGTACTTTTAAAAATAAAGGAAAATGTTCTATTGGGCAGTCTTCCTATTTCAAAAATGCACTTTGTGAGGTCCACTGGAAAGACACAGGAAAAAACAAGGACAGAAGGAAATTTTTATAATACAAAACAGGAAAAATGCAGTGCATCACAAACACATATTGGAATAGGTTGATTCATTTAATTGCGACTCTGAGTACTTAAAATGCATGTTAAGCATTATTTTAAAACGTACTCACTGCCGAGTTTATTCTCATTTATATGCAGGTAATGCAAGGTATTTTAAAAATATATTATTGTCAAATTTTGTTTCATTTTCAGTTCAGTTTGTATAAGTTTTTGACCATTTCTTGTGTTTGTTTTTGTTTTTGGCAACCTCCATCATTTAGTTTTAGTTTTATTTAGTTTTAGTTCAAGCTTTAAAAAGAAAAGAAAAAAGCCTCCAAAAGGTCAGAAAACACACAGCTTTAAAGTCATTATGAATAGTGGCAAAGCTTTAATGAACAGCATAGCCATAGAAAACACAGTCATCTCACAGGGGCACACGATTGGTGTAATGATCACAGGGCTTCACAAATTTCATGAATTAGTAGGACCTAATTTTAATGAAGCCGAGAAATCAGGAAGTATTTTTACTGGAAGTGAGAATTCTCGGTGAAGCTCTGAAAGCACCATTTTCTCTGCCAGCAGTTTTCTGTATGATGAACTGGACCTCTGTGTTATAGTGACATTTTCAATTGATTAAACTATTTACAGAGGAGGTGCAGCTGGTAGGTAGGCTAATATGGACAACGGACAGGCTATTGGGTTTTAAATTCAATTTGTTTCCACCAATTTTTATTTTATTTCAGTTAGTTGTGGAATGTGTTTAATGTCAGTTTAGTTTTTGTGTCTCACCTTTGCTTTTAGTTCAGTTTTTATTTTTATTAACCAATGCTTTTATTGCTTTACTTTAAATTTTCGTTAACGAACCTTGGGGAAGTGCTTAGATTTCTGTCAAAATGTTGCTTTTATGAAGGCCATTCGTTGTGTTTAATTTCCAAGAAGTGCTAAGATGTGTTATCAGCCACCATTGATATTGAAACCTCTGGTTTTCTATCTCACTAAAGGGTGAAAAGGCTATGTTAAGAAATTGCTCTTTGTAGCATTAGATTTATCTTTCCTTATCTTAAACCATATAACCCAGCATTGTTGCCTTTATCAGTCACATTACAAAACCCTTATCAATCTACATTTGACGTGCCAAAGTGTCAAGTCCTTTCTGTTGTAAACCTACTAACTTTTTGTGCTCATTTGTGCTCTTACATGGTTATTATTGTTATACTATTGTCACATGTGAAGCTTATTTTCCCACTAATCTCTCAAGTCGTACAAATTGTATGTCAGTTGTTGAAACTGCATTTACCACAGTTGTGTCTATCCTGGCAGAACAGGGGAATCGCTCACTGTGAAGGACTGTGGCTCATAAACATTTGCAGCAAGACAAATTAAGATCAACACTATTCAAGAATGTGCATCAGAATGTCTGTGTTCATAAATCTGACGCACCTAAAGTGCATGTGCACAAGCCTAATTCCTACACTCATACCAAACCATAAATGGGTAATTAATCACACTGGTTGTCAGTTTAGTGTGGGACTAGCAACATCCCCTTAACAGTCATTATGTGGAGCCATTACTCGGAGTGTATTTGGAACCCTGATAATAAATTACTTAATGACATAGAGTAGATCTAATTTATGATACAATGTAATTTGTTATTCCCACATAAGATTTAGTTGACTCTTTTTCAACTACATGCACTACAATAAAAATTCAGCTTGTACAAAGATGGATATTTTTATTAAAAGGACTGAAGGGATTAAAGCACTAAATTAAATGTCACCCAAATGCCCTCATTCACGACATTCTCTGTTTGTCTGCCGCATTGCCTCATTATCTAACACACAATGTCATGAAAAATGTTTCTTGACCTCAGGTAAAGTGGTAAAGTTTGAAGCTGCATAAAGATATTACCATTTAATAACACTATCAAATCTTACATTCCTACAAGTATGTGACTTTTGACACTACAGCGTGCATCCATATGCATATGCATCCATATCCATATGCATATGCATCCATTTTCTCACCTGGTGGACTGTCCCTCAGTTAGGAAATGTGGCAAACGTATTCTATGAACAGCAGAATTCTATAAATTATATCCATGTGAATGGTTTAATCATGTTTTGCCTAGATCGCAGTACAGACAAAAATGGGATTAGTGAACATTTAAATGTACACACAGCATTACATAATAACACTTAATGAAACATCAAAACTCTCTGCAGTCACAAAATTATTGACAATATCACAAGAGTGTTTGACAGTGTGACAACACATTATACTACCATTTTACTTGAGCTCAAGGAAATTATCCCTAAATACTAAAAAAAACAAAAACATTTGACAGCCATAGTCATCTTGTAAAAAACATGACAGTTTAATGCAACCTTAACATACACAAAGACACATTTGTTTGATAATGAAGGCGAGACATGTTTATGACAGGCTAAGGCTGTTTGATGAATGCCAGGTTGTCTTGATCTCCAAGCACACTGACAACTTTGCATTGGAAGTGACATTATTAACCAAAAGACCACAGGTAGAAATTCACAACAAACATATCATCAATTATACATTTTAATTCCTGTTCTTGTCGGTTTTCCTGGCATTGTTACGAATGTGTTGTCAGTCTTATGTCGGTCAATGTAAAGTGTGACCAAATAATTTAGCTTTCATAAGAGCTTCAAAACACCGATGCCTGTTTCATGCATCATTTTGATTTTTGAGTTACACTATCTGGTTTATAACCAAACTAGAGTAGCGTCGAGAAAAAGTAAGAACATTTTCACATGCAGGCTCACGCTTTTATTAGTGGATGTTTTCATTCTTACCTCAGGCCTGCGCATATAAAAATGCAGTGGACCATTCACTCTCTCAGTCTCAGTCCTGATCCACAGTTCAAATATTTGGCTGCCCATCCCTGCTAAAGCAAGATACACACCACAGTTTCTGTTATCCACTTACAAGCTTTATTCATGGGATCAGCGTATGTGAATAGAGAGGAACAAGCTGTACTTAACTGGCTTCAGTCCATCACAGTACTACCTCAAATGTGAAATTTCTAGTCAGATTTTCTTTTTTAATTCACCACAGCTACTGTAGCTCTCTTAAGTGAATTAATATATGAGCAAATTGGTAGAAATTACTTTGAATAGGAAAAATTATTATAAGGATTATCTCATTGACAGGAGCCATTTGTTGTCTGCCTGTGGTTTTCTCTGTTTTCGCTCCTACATTTCCATTGTTTCCTTTCTTTGTTGTCCATCTTTTCTCTCTCACTTCCTCTTTGTGTCTTTGCTTAGTCTGTCAGCGTAATCAATCCGAGTCAGCACTGAGAAGGAGCATGCAGACAGAGGTGGTTTGCACTGTGATCGATGTCCTTGATTAGTGAAGCATTATTCCTCTATGTGTGTGTGTTTGTGTAGTCCAATGATGGGAGGGGGTTCAGTAGCCAGCATTGACAGCACTTAGCCTGCAGCCTTGTTTTTGTTAATTTGTCATCTAAGAAATCGAGGATCAATTTGAGGATTATTTGCCCAGTCCAGTAGCAGACAGAGGTGAGGATGTTAGCCTGGGTAGTTTCAGTCTCATAGTTAATGATATGAAAAGACAAAAAGAGTCAGTCGCTGTCACAGTCACAGAGTCAGTGTTTGCTTCAAATACGTTTATACGAATATATTAAATGTCACAAAAATTAAATGTGCACTTCCATCTGTTGGGTAAAAGCAAGTAAATGTATGTAAATACTCTTGGCCAACTCCAATAATGTTCATACAACTATGGAAACACACATATGAACACATATGAAATGTTTGGAAGGATGCAGTAGATGCGTATTTTGCGGAAAACACAAAATGTCAGAGGCCATTTTTAAAGGAAAAGCCTGGTGATATATATTTTCCTCATTGTCAACAAATCACATAAAAAGACTTAACCAACAATGTTATACTCCACCTGTCAATACATTCCAATTTCCTGCGAAAACCCTATTAATTCCTCTTGTAGAGAAGTCTTAGAGTACAGATCAATGGCATATAGTTTTGTTTTTGAAAAACCAGTGGTGATGTAGGTGGTGGTATAATTTAAAAAAAAAAGGCTTGATAAATTTGATCCAAATTGGAATGCATGTTTACAACTGTTTTCAACTATTCAACCACGATGAAGAGGGAGCAGTTGTAGAATCAAGGTTGATTCACAACATGGTATTGTTCACTAAAAAAAGTAGACTGGCCACATTCTTCGTAGAGATGAAATATGCCAACCACACCAACATTGTGACTCTGTGATTTGTAATATTTTGGAAGCCTCAGACTGTGGATCAAACCATTGTTGATTTTGGTCTTTTTTTAAATAGAATTTGTTGAACATGAAAAACAATCAACCTTTCTCTTTAAACTGAAGAAAAAACAACTATTCCTTGCTCTGTAAACACATCAGTATCGTGTTATTCCATTTAAAAATGTACCTCAGGTATAAATCCCTTTTTGCTAATTTGAGGAAATGTTATAAGAAATTGCTATTTCCATCTAGCATCTCTGTTCAGTACATCATAACTAACAATGAAAAGAACTCCAGTGGAATTCCAGCTTCCTGATGTCATTTTGTTGAAAATGATGTTTGCACTGGACACACCTCAGCAAACTATGGCACCGCTTACTAATGTAGAGTGACATCTGAAAGGCATGGTTGTATAAGCAGTGAAATGCTGCTACCATAAGGCCATCATCACATCTTTCAAAACACATCTTAACCAATATAATCACCTTATTGCACTTGTGAGAAAGATCAACATTGGTAATTCCCCTTAGAGGATCCTGTCAGCTTTCCATCAGCTGTCAGTGTTCATTCAGCCTGTTTTCAAAAGAGCATTTGATTCTTGGCGTTTTCCTCTCTCTCTGAAGAGAAACAGACAGATGTAATAGCCATTAGCCTCGGGGAGAGACAGCACAGATGTGTCAACAAGGCTTGACTTTTACAGTCCAAGTGAAGTCTAAGCAAACAGCGGCTGTGTGGAGTCCTGTGTGGTTGAGCAGTGATCCAGGGACACGCTCTGCACGGCGTTGCCCCGGGACTCCAAACAGACCATGACTCTAGCTCTCATTACAAGAGTGGGTCAGACCACCCCAATACGGAAAATAAATAATGCAGGGGAAAACCTGAGTGCTGCCACCTCTTTGACAACATCCACCCAGCTCCGCCATCATGAAGAAGTGGTTCAGCCTTTAATATACTCCTACTGTAGCTTTTTTCATCCTTGTTTTGGAGACTTTTTAGTACCGTGATATGATATGTAAGTCAGAATACAGTATCTACCAAATGTGATCTAAATTCCTAGTCCATAAAGCAAACCCAAACGCAATCCCTCTTCTCTTGCTTTCTCAAGCACTCCAAAAAATGAGAAAAAAATCCCATTCTTTATCTTAATTTGATCTAAATTTCCTCTAGCAGCCACAATGGAAAGTCCAAGATGAAAGGGCTGGAATTCTAATGAAGCTGTAATGGCAGCAGCCAGTTGATATTTTTTCCTCCTTGTACATTTCTCCCTAGTCAGCCCTCTTCCTCCCTGTATGTTTAGCTTGATCTCTTCAAATTTATTTCCTACTTTGTAACCAGAGGCAAGAGCCCTTGACTTGCTGCCCCCACAGCCGCAGCCAAGGCAGCCATTTAAGTTGTGATTAAAAATTAATGGTTGAGTGAGAGGCAGCAGAGAGGGAACAGGGGAGGGCAGAGAAAGAAATAGACAATGCTTCAGCGTGAGGATAGGCGTATGTAGAGGGGAGTGAGCCCAAGCAGCAGCTGCTCCCTGATGGAGGGTTGGAAGGTCTTCTCACAACTCTGCTGTGTTTAACTGCTCTCCTCACACCCCACCATGAATATTGCATTAGCGCACTATAGGGTTCCTTGTGTTACCCCCATTGAGTGCAAAGCAGGGGTAGTGCTGAAGTATCCAAATCAAGCCTGAACACTCCCCCAACCCCTACACCGAGAGGCTGTCCACACGCAGGCAGACACACCAGGCAAGCCAGACCAGCTTTCACACCACAATCCCCAGATGGATTGAGAAAGGACCCATGTCTCATTACATTTCACCAGCAAATTACTAAATTTAGCCACAAAAATGGAACATTTTTACGTCATGTTACCGTTTTTTGGCTTGCGATCTCAGATGGAGCTGTTAAAGCAACAATTTTGAGGAAAATATAGGGATTTGTTTTTATTAACATACAAAAGCAAAGCCACAGTAAGAGTAAATGGTTAATATAACATTTTAGCTCTATTAACTCAAATCTTTTTGAACAAGGTCATAGGAAGAAAGGGCGATCATTTTGTGACTCTTGCCTAACAGACTGGAAACATCAGACTGATTCTCTGGCCATTTCTTTAAAAGCTAAACAGAAATACCATGGGGGCCTTGCAAGGTCCTGACCTTGACATCAGCAGATGATGAGTAGTGGCACTTACATCACAGTCCCCCCGTTCTTCCCTCTTCCCTCTTTACTGTTTCATTACAGTGTTTCTCCAAGTCCATTACCCAGAGAGATACTGTACGCACTCAGCTCACTGCTTTTTCCCTGTCGCACAGCTCGTGCACAACTGCAGCTCTGAAAATGCTTTGCAATAGCAATCTTACAATTTAAAACATTGAATAAACATTACATTAAAATTCCTTTTTATTAGCCATCTGGGTCTTATTTTCGTTGTTTTGGACATTATTCCCATTGGATGTGATAATGCTTTACTCACTAATTTTTATTGCTGAGATCAGCTTTGCAACAGAGTCCAAAAGGGGCAATAGAGAAAGTGTAAACAAATTCACAGGTTTTCACAATTATCTAAAGTACTTTTTTGGAAGAGAAACCAAAATCCTGTTTGTGGTATTAACCATAGTAGAAATGAACTTGTAAGAGAAGCATAGATTTTCAATTTTAAGTAATTGCCATCTATGGAGGTTTTGCAAAATTGCATCGTGTTTGTACACAAAATACATAATTATTTATGGTTTTCCAAAACAGTTTCCTTAAAAATTCTGAAGTAGGGTAAATGCCATCTCTGGATGTGCATCAAATTCTGTTCTGACAGTAGCCAGTTTAAAGTAAATACAGAAAAAGCCCTATTTGTCATGTTAATGCATTCCTGTTCATCACGGCTTTTGTGAAATTGCTACCAATGTTATCTTTTATTGCTCTGCCAATGTAATTGCCGTTTCACTTTTTTATCATTATATCGACACTGTTCATGTGTAAATGAGGATGAATTATGCGAGCATCACAGTATTTGATCCTATTCACGCCGAACATGTCCTGAATTTGTTGACTTCAACTTAGTAATCTTTTTTTGATTGTTGGATGGCAAAAAATATGATTCTTTCAGAGAACAGAACAGAAAATGCCTTCCCTGATCAAAATGTTTACACAGAGATGTTACAACACCAGATTGGAATTGTTATTTTGTATCCCAATACAATGATAAAGTGTTTTATTAAGAAGCAAAGGGTTTAAATTATTGCACTTGAGATGGGGTTTAACCACAGCTGTCTTAAGAGAAGATGGAAAAGGCCAGTCTGAAGAGCGCAGTTTGCAGTAGTTAAAATGTCCTTAGCTACTGCACTAAATTCCACTTTAAATAATGAAGCTAAAGAACACTGTGGACGACTTTAGGATCGACTGCAGAAAAGGAACTAAGATACCGCTGACATGATTGGACAGGAGGATTAAGATCAGAACCATTAGGTGAGGCAGCACTACTGCATCTTAATGACTATTCTTTCATTGAAAGGGAGTGAAAACTCATTACCCTTGGCTGATGGCAAAAATTAAGGTGGAAAAAAGTATTGGCAATTATCCAATGTTGGCAAAGGTTTATGGATTAGTCTGATTGTCACTCACCAGTATGACTGCTTAGACTTTACATCTTACATTCTTTAGAAAATTGGGGCGTCTTTGTTGAGTTTCCTGTTCCTCCACCACATTTCTGCCTTGTGGCAATTTCTGTTGATGTTCAGTTTCTTTAGTCCCCCAAGGATGAGCTACTGTGTCAATTATTTCTTTGTAAGTCATTCTACAGCTCTCTCCATGCGAGCTGGAGAGCAGTAAAGGCTACCTGATGAGAATGAAGGTCAGTTCTGTATGAAGCTCTTCATCAAACTGAAACACTAAAGAATGCACAACAATAATATGACATGGTAGTATAAAGGTTATACTGTAAGCTGTCTTAAGCCTTTGGTAATAAGAAGTTGTGTAGTGCAGCTAAGAAAAAGTGATAAAGATAGAATCTAGAGTGTCTCAGGGACAAGGTAAAGATATCATAGTTGTTGATTAATATCTCTACTCAGAAAGAAAACTAAAGTAGCATTTATGTGGTCTGTACGGCATTTTGGCCAGAATAATAGACAGTATATTTCCTGGATATTACATTAAAAATGGGGTCATCTCAGATGAAGCAGTTTATTGAGTAGTCATGGCATCATGCTAGAATATAGTGAGCCTTTAAAGACAGTCTTGAAAATGAAAGAAGGAGGTTCACATTACGCTTGTTTCACATCACCTACAGTGCCTACGCAAGTGGAACTGCTGCGTGACTGCCACTGCTGGAATGTTTTTGTCTTTCACTTTAGCAACGTTGCAGAAATGCTACCCTGTACTGCAAATAGTCTGTGAAAATCTCTCTATCACTGAACATATTATTGGAATAGATCTTAAATCCTATTGTGCAATGAACAATTCGA
>OMOW01049219.1:17750-28040 GCA_900312555.1 Lamprogrammus exutus
GGCCTGGAGCGCCTCCGAGCTTGCCCTTGCCTTGCCTTTTCTCCAGCACTTTAGGGACCCGCTGATTCTTCACTGAGTCAACACGCAAGGAACCATTACTCAATTTCAACCCATTTTACCCATAGACAGCTTTCATTAGGCAGCTCCATACTTATCTCCCCACTGTCCATGTGATTGAAATTACAGTCACGCCAATGGCAGAGGCTAGTAAATGGATTATTGAACAACTGTAAGTGGCTCACTCTGCAGGGCTGACTGCGTATGCTTTCTGGCCAGATACATAAAATCTAACAATACCAATATGTGCTCCAGCTCCAAAATACTACCAGAGGTAGTTTTGTTTTTGTTCCATATAAGTGTTGTTTACAGTGGGCTGGATTTCAGACTTTGTTCTTGATCTGTTTACAATTGCTTTCATGCCAACCATGTCAATCTGAAAAAGTAAAAACATACACACACATGTTATCTATGCTTCCTTCAAAGGAATGATGTCTTGTGTTTAAAATGTTGCCAACTTTGCAAAACACCCACCACAACTCAATAAAAGTGCCACCACTATTTCCATGCACTGGATTCAAGCAATGTAAATTGTAAAATCATAAAATATCTCTAAAGCTTTCACCGAGTTGATGTAGCTTGCAGTGCTTGCAGCAATTTTTCTTTTTTATCACAGTGTTAATTTTGACAAAATGTATCAAATTGTAAATTCTCTCTGCTATATGTAGGCCTACTTTATCTTCTGAGCTCAAAGTAGAGCTTTTAAACAAAGGGAAAGTGTGATTTTGTGTTCATCCTGAAATTATTGTACTGCATGTGAATTTTTCAAGACTCAGCTTGTCGTGATTTGATTTGTACTCAGTGTAGGTTGGTTGTATTTGTTTTGGCACATGGGTTAAAAGATTGCAACATTTCTTTTTGCATCTTGTGTTTTCTGTTTGTTTGCCAATAGCATGACAGCACTGTTATATTTTAAAGACCAAAAATGGCACATAGGCCAACTGTTGCAAAGGTCAAAGGCAGTTTGGCTCACAATAACCAGCCCTAAACAGCTGATCAGACAGAGAAAATCTGTCTGACCCTAGGGTCGGGTTCATTAAGCAGGCTTATAGAGTTAACCAGCTGTCAAACAAATTCTGGTCTTTTAACTGTTTTTGACATGCCAAGTGAGTAAGGAGAAAAACACAAAACCTGAAGCGACGATTGAAGCGGCATAAAGGCTGCCTGGATCATCTTATCAGCCTCTTACTAGCAGTTACTGGCCTCCAGCTTTGCCGTAATCTCTTTTTCTCCATAGATTTGATTGTGAAATCAGTGTGTTTGAGGAGCGTGCCACTTGAAAAGGCTTTCCACATGAGACTGCCTGCTCCCCATGGGGTTGGGTACTGGAGCCTCAGCAAACAGACAGATGAGAAAATGAAAAGATACAATATCGTCTATTGCAGCCTTTAGAAAGACAAGTCTAGTATGAAGGAAGTCCCTGAACGTGCATGCAAATTGCAAACAGCCTGTGTTACCAGCCTTGATTTGTTTGACCTTTTGTTGGTTAATGTTGCTGTTAGCCACTAATTAACCTCAGATGTGCTCAAACTGTGCATGTGCTATGTAACATGGAGATAGTTGGCTCCAATAAGCTGTGCAGTTGGTCATCATCCAGTAAACCGAATCCTGCTTTAAGATAATGCAAGCAACTAAGCCTGTCAGAAAAGGAAAGATGGAGTGTGTGGCAGTTGGATTGATAAAACTCAGGTGTTGCAGTCTCCTAAGCATAAACAAGTGAAGATGGAAGCAACAGTGACTTACTCTGTAGCTTTTCACTGTATGAGTTCCTAAGCCTTTATCTCACTTTCGCTCTCTCTGCTTCACATAACCCTCTTCATACTTCGCCTGAGAGCACCTGAGCTTCCAGGAAAGGACACACACACACACACACACACACACACACACACACACATCAACTCCAGCTGAGCCCCCTGCTTACTGTGGTGTTATGTCTGCATCCTCCTCCCTCAGCCGTTGAAATAGCCTGATTACTGATGGCTGGGTGAGGATGTAGTGCAGTACCTTCAGGCTTTCAACTGGAACAGAAATTGGCACGTCGTTGTAATCTCTGTGAACTAGACCTCACATTTTCGTTTCATTATTGACAGTGCGCTGTACGTTTACAATTGGGTTTGAAAGGTTATCGCAAAAACTGCAATGACAAACATCTGAGCTATGCTGCTAGCAACTAGCACCCATTCTTTAATTTCAAATAAACTCAAATTATAATCAATCATGATTTTTTTAATTAAGTCTTGGATCTTGTTTATAAGGAAAATGATGTCCTAACATTGGGCATCTTTTGACACTAAGACAAACAATAAAGGTAAAACCAGCCAATTTAAATGGAGGAATAAACCCCAATTTAGGAATAAATTAAGTATTACCATAGCAAACATAAACCTATTCCCTCTCTACTACTCTGGCTTCACTCATATCAAACAGCAGCACTGCCTCAGAAGGCTAAACCATCAGCCAGAAACACTCTCACACATGCTTAAAAACTTGATCTGCCTTCGTGTAATGGCCTAATTATTTCAAAACAACTCTGAAGCAAAACCCAGTTCTCCACGGGCTGCAACTAAAACAGGAGGAAGACTTTTCTTCAAACACAAGGCAGACTACTTATTTAACTTATGTGCCAAACATGACGCGACACTACCGCTCAGATGTATGAATGCATCCGCCCTTAAGGACAAACTGTTTTCAGATGACACGGGGGCAAACACTCAACCATTAAGGACAATGACATGACATTTTATCAATGCTTGAAGGGAGATTACGTTTTTGCGTCAACAAAATTAATTGGATTTGACAGGAAACATAAAAAAACAACAGCCATGCACAAATAGAATCTTGACACTAGCAATAATATAGTGTAAAAGGCAGGAGGGAAAACATAGTGTGTGCTAAAACAGTTGAAGTGTATGATTGAAAAAGAAGTTGTTCCAACAGTGAGCCACTATTGGTGTCATATTAATACTTTACTGTTTAGGATGTTGTTGGATTAATGTGTTGTAGGCTTTAGAACGTTAGCAAAAAAGACAAAGACAAAGCATGAAAATTAGCCGATTTTACAACACCCCCCGCTGAATCCTACAAGCCCACACATTCATCTGTGTTCCACCTCTCCCTGATCCCCCTCTCCCTCAAACATGCCTTCCTCTTCTTGCTAATTACCAAGTGCACTGCTTTATTCCTCTAGCAGCTTGTTAAGCTCTCCAGGAGCATAGTTGACCCACTTTACATGCAGATCTGTAGGCTAAACCCTGCTGATGGCTTCTCTCTGTCTTTGGAATGAGCCCCACCTCAATATAACGGGGTCATTTAACCTGCATCAGTCGCATACGGTCACGTAGAAAAACAGCAGTGACTGTTACCACGAACAAATGATTTACACAGTGAACCTGCCATATCCCTTTACAACAGAGAGCAAATCCATTTCGATGTGTGAATAAATCAAATGTCTCGGCAGCAGAACGGGGTAAAATGTGTTGTGAGTGCTCTGTGAAAGTGTAGTGGTATTACATCAGTGTGAAAAAAAGACACGATTCTTCTCTAGATATGTGAAACAGATTGTGTCTGTCTATGAATTATAAGATACTCCCTCGTAAGAATAGAATGAGAAATTTAAGCTGTGATTTTGTAGCCTAAACATTAATGTCCTTTGCATTTTGGCTCGGCTGATTTCGTGGCAGACAGAAGGCGCATGTCACATGGCGTATGTCAGCTGTTTATTCACTCATTTATTCTTGAGTGTAAGATGTGAATAGATTGGACACACGGGAAACAATGTCTTGCTTCTTCTTGTTCATAAATAGAAACCAGAAAAAGAGGAGCATTAATATAGAGGTGAACCAAATTAAAACCTGAGCCTTCTGCTGTAATTTGCCAAATAGAGTTGTTGGCTACTTCTTCACAGTGATCGACTGCTTGTACTGACTGAATTAAAAGTTTCAGCAGTTGTTTCCGATGGCGTTTAGAAATAAATGGGAGTAAATCAGAGAGTTTTGGCAAAATTTCCTTAAAATGTCTTTATTCTTGCCACTTGACCTTTAAAAAATCTTATCATTGATAGAAGCTTTTAATATGAAACCTTAGTCACACATTTAAAAGCCAATTTGCAGACCACAACCTGTGCTGTTTCTGGTGCGATCATCCACTGCTTGTTTTTGCCATTGGTTTACACACACAATACGTTTACATGCACAGTAAGACTTTGAATATACTGCGATTAAGGCAATTAATCTTCATATATACACCTTAATGCAACTGAAATTGGCACATACTTACTCTGAGTAACACAGTAATTATGTGATTGCAAATCGATTTATTCAGGCATGTAAACATTGCAGACACGTTTTCATGCATTTCCTCAATGGGGGGACTTGCCTCATATTGCGATTACGTAACCCATCACGTTTACTCGAAGATCAGTGGAATCCTATTAATTCCATCCATTCATAAGGATTAATTGCATTTTCCTTAATCACAGTCAGGACAAATAATTCAGGCATTGAGTGCAGGTAAACATAGTGACTGTGATTGCTTGTTGAGCCAGAATCGAGTGGCCATTAGAAAATGCATTCTAAAGTTTTGCATTGGCTTCAGGTGGTGGCAGTTGCTTGGACATAACAGACCTACTCAAAAAACAACAACATAAACTCATGAACCCAGGTGGATTTGAACCCAGGTCATTGTTGTTCTGAGGCGACAGTCATAACTGTGCCATTGTGACTTTGTGTATTTACACCACAAAACCTTTGTGAGCATTGGACATCTAGTTCGTGCAATCTTGCGAGGAAAACAAAACAAGGCAAGTCTTGTTGAAAAGGACCTAAAAGTAGAATCTGCTCTCATTGTTACAGACCACAATATGCAATGCATAACATGACTGAAGTTTGAGTTTATTCAAACACTACAGACGGACGTTTGTAATTTGTTACGGTTTGTTTCTGGTTTGGTGGACAAATGAAACCTAAATACTGTGCTGCAGTTCAGTGATGTTGCAAAAGAACAAAACACGTGACGTTTTCAAAGCCAGCTTTTACGCCTGTATGCTTTAAAAGACTAACCGTGCAATAAAAAGTGAACACAAGCGTTATACAGCTCTAACTGAGCTTGCAGGAAAATTGTAACATTACAGTCACACAGAAACTAGTACAGTTATGACAACAACAAGGCATTATGTACAACTTTGACTGGAACAGTATTAAGTTGAAATCGTTTTTGATATAATCTATAGTGCCATGTATAGTTTAACCCAAAGACAAACGCAAAGTAACATATGGCAAAAGTGAAAATCATCAGTTTATAATTTTACTGCAATCCAGCTTTTATTTTGTCACAAGACTTGAATTTGCATTGTATTCATTATCGTGCATTCAGTATTAACACGTTTTCACAGTAAATGACATGCAGCCCTACTGGATATTGGCTAATCTCTTGCATTGCCTCTCTTGTCACAAGCTACATCAATATTTACACATTAAAGCAAACAGAGAAGACAGTGCATCCTATTAGCACTGTGAAGTAAATACCCGTGCCCCTTCCATGCTCGGTGTCGACACGGACAAGATTCAAACATCCAGCACCAATTATAAACCTGGTTGTGTGTCCCAGTCATCAGTGGCGATGCTGCCTGTAACCCTGTCTCTCTGCCTCTCCGCCGCTCTGCCTCTTCGTTTTTGAAGGTTACACCGTGTCCAACATAACGATCCAATTCATCTGACTCTAGCTGCCATTAACACAGCTCCCTGTAAAAGCTTGCAGCCATTCTGAAAATTTCCATCATTAGCCATACCACCTCTGTGCCTCCCCACCCCCAGCCCTCAAACAAAATCAATAGCATCTGCTGCTGTAAAGCAAAGTCTGCTTTATTGCTAAAGGAGGCAAACAGTGGCTCAGCTAAATTGATTAAGTATCAAGCTATTTTTAGAGATTGCGATTTCTAAGTTTGTAACTTGGATCTGCTCATTGATAAAGCTGTAAAAGGGAGCATGACATTGATTGGGTTCACAATGTCCTCACGAATACAATAAAAATCTCCCAACTCCATAAACTTAGAACATGTAACCCCCGCATGTTAAAATGATGACGAAAAGGCTTTGGCACTCTGGCTGTCTGTGTAGCAAGCGTTTGTCTCATGCCCACAGTGGCTGTGGTTAATAAGCATGTGACACCAAATGCTGCTGTGCTAGCAAACGATGCATATAAGAACCCTAATTGCATGTTGTGGCGTATTTGCTGCAATTATCAACCCCACCCAAGTTGTATTGAAATGTTAGCCGCTTTAAGTATGATCATGATACACATGACAGCAAAGTGTTAATCAGGAAAGGGCTTTACTTCCTCCACCCTGTGTCCCCTTCCCCCAGCTGCCTGTGTTTATTTGCTCTGCGTCTGTTTGAAGTCTTCCTTTGCCTGAATAACAGAGCAAAGCATTGTAGAAGGAAATGTTTGTATATTTACATTTCTGTTCAAATAACACTATGGGTTTCCCTGAATTGTTGGAAGTCATTGGGGCTATAATACTGATGAATTGTATATGCGCAAGCTTCTTTGTCAATGCACACGCATGTGCTGGTACATTTATTTTTGGATGAATTCATCTAGTGTGCCTGTGTGCATGAGAATAACACGACTCAATTTCCATTTTTATGAACAATCCAGTTACCTCTGTCAGGGAGACGGATGGAGAGAGGTCTGGTGGATCAATGTCATCGTGCCTCTGGCATGCCAAGGAGCCTGTCCACTGTGTTACTGCCTCCTTTGCTTACACTACTTACACTACTCCTTCCCAAACACACACAGCAACAAACAGAAATACGTGAAAATGCACTTACATGCTGTCATACAATATTTCTCTGAATTTATATTCCTCCCTCATTACCTGTCAGTAGATAGGATGCAGGTTGACATCAGCATTTTTCAGCTCTCGCTCTACAAACAGCTGTGGTAAACCTACAGAGACCCAAACATAACCTTGAGCTAACTTAACCTTGGGTTAAATGAGCTACTTAACCAGCCCCAGTAGATTCCTTTCATATTAGACAGTTATAATGTTAGCCATGGATGCTCAAACACTTTAGTGTGAGCCTTAAAACGAATTGAATGTGCGGTGTGCTAAAAACATGGCAAACGGGGATCAGTTAAGTAATGCACTCACCCACACAGAGGCAAACACATGCACACACCATTTGGCTGATGCTTTTGTCCAAAATAGTAAGACGTGTTTGCAGTGGGAGTGGAATCACTGCCTTTACCAGTTTGCTCTCTGCTCTTACTATTAAGCTATATAGCACCACACCACACAGAGAATACAGATAAAAACCTTAACACTCTGTAAGATTCCTCAGAAGTTATAGTGACCATTAGACGGTGTCAGACAAATGTGTTCTTGTTAATGGCAGTGCTGAAACACAACAAGCCAAATTAAATCCCTTCTGGGCTTTCATGGTAATGGCGTGAAGACAGGTCTGGTAAAATGTAGCATCTTTGGATTTCACTGTCAGCAACGAACTCAGCTTGTCTAAAATACCTAATGCAGAGTTTTTGTCTCTGCTCACCCAGTGAGGCACTTAAATATTTGAAGAAAATGTCAAGCACATTGCAAGGAACCTTTTTATAGGTGTCATATCTGAAATACTGGGTGATAAAAAGACGAAGTCTATGTGCACTTTAGCATATTCCCAAAATATCCAACTATAGATATTTATAAAAAGTGTTTGCTTTACTGTTTTCGCTGTAATAATGTTCTCTGCTGTGTTCATGCTTTAGTTAGTCATAAAAATCACATATCCTCAGCAAAGAAATTGAAAGTCATAAATCAAGCCGCGCTGTAATACATTCAGAGTGCTCAGTCATCATTGCACACGGGTAACAGATAAACTCACTTTGGTGCCGACAGTTTACTCATATAAGAGAGTGCAAAGCCAAAAAGGGCAAGAATGCAGCTTTTGCAACATTTGATTCGTGTGGAATTTAAAAATGTATATATATGGTTGGAATGTTGCCAATGCAATATTGTATATTGCATTATGTTTGTGTTTTGCAAGTCATTCCTGCCTATGTCCATGAAATGAAAAATATTTGTTGTGCTTGCACCTTACTGTTTTAAGTCCCACATGTGATTTATTGTTCCATATTAAAAGTGTAATTGTGCAGCGTCGGTATCGAGTCTATGAATGCAGTTACAAATTTGGTCAGCTTGTGCATTTTAGTGTAGTTTTCCTTTTTCCTTTTGTGTTTATATTTTAGCATCTCCCTTCTTAAGGCAAAAACAGCCACAAATACCAAGAGTTCTGTCTGTGAGTGGCAGCAGAAAATGGACCTGCCTTTCTGGTTCCTTTCCCCAGAGACAATTATTGCGCTTGAGCTGACTGTTAAACAACAAGCTCTACTGTACATCACCGTGCAGGAACAAAGCAATTCACAAAGCTCCCTATCTTCTGACCCCATGTCTTATGTGTCCACAAAATCTGAACGTGTGTGTATGGAGTGCGTGACCACGTCTATGTAATTTTTGTGAGTGTGTATTCCATTGTGTATCGGTGCATGTGAGGAGAAAGTGCCTGCAGGGGTGTCAACGGAGGTTTAAGATATTCAGCTTGCTGTCAGCACCGACACATTTCTCCCTTTGCACTGCTGTACAGATATGCAAATCCAGCCTCCTCAGAATGCAGAGCGCCAGATCAGCTTCAATTTATTCCACTCCGCTCTCCTTCCCTCTCTCTGCACATCCACCCTCCCTCTCTCTTCTCTCTCTTTCTCTTTTCGCTGTGTCGATTCTGTCTTTGGTTCTCTGTTTGGTCTTGGCTGCTCCGTTCACAGCATATGCCCCCAATAAGGAATTGCAGGGTGGTGAAATGGAATTCTAGCGAGAAGCTTCAAGTCTAAGCTTAGCGCAGAGAAGTACCTCATTCTTTCAATCTAGTACAAGGTACAAGAGGTGCCAGATTGCCTGTGTGTGTGTAATTTGTGGACATGGATCGCTGTGTGTTCTGTGTATTCCTCCCCCTGTGTCATTGTGGATTGTTTGCATTGTGCACCGTGCAACAATATACCACTCCCTTCCCTCTTGTTAATTACCCGTGATAAAACAGTGACGGCCTACATTGCTAGTGGTGAAACACAATTAGACAGTTGCCAAGCTGCTCTCAAAAAGGCTATCTCACCAACACACAGTGTCATCAGTAATCTAGTCTCGGCATAATCTAAATGCCAATGTCTATCCCCTGTGATCCATCCCCAGCCCACACTACATTTACATTCTAATTAGATGTGGCCAAGGCCGCTTTATAAGGACCCTTTTTAATAACACGCCTGTATTCACCTTTTCAGAGTCCCATTGCGGCTGTAAAAAAGTGGGCTACACTTTATGATATTTTGTCCCTTTGACATTGTGGCTACTGATGATTTAAGTAGCTTTTCTAAGCTCTTGGCACTGGCTGTGTGCAGCCTGACAAGAGGTTTTCCCATCGGTAAAGGACAAAATATACATGGAATTGTGAGAAATGGAGACATGGTGTCAATGCAGGAAGAAGCCAGCCACACTATGGACATCACACCTAATTAGTTTGTAATTAACCATAAAGAAAGTATCATTGTTGTCTTAGCTTTGTTATAAAGGTTTTATTTTTGTAGTAGTTTTTCCTGGCATAACTGGTGTCACTCTGTTAGATGAACAATATTATCTACTGTATGTATAATTAGCAGCTCTTTTGTAATGCTGTTTAGTTCAAAGTCCTCTCCTGGTCTAATTTGCTGTGAGTTGACAGCTGTTCAAACACCATGCTGTTACAGGGCTTTTAGAAGGTTTTGCCTTGCTGCTGTATTGGTGTTTTGGTGACAACACGCTGCTCTAACAGGGTGATGTGATAGAAGCTAATGTGAATGGAATAAAACATCATCTGGATGACTGCCATCATTTGCACTCCAGTGAACACTCCCTCAAAGGTGGTGAGAAGTCTGTGTGGGATCCCACGTTTTCTCATCACCACCATTTTCATTTCACACCGACAACACTTTCACTTTCCATTTCACCAGCTGTCATTGGAGTTTTCACAACATGTTAAGCTATCAGCATGTTGCTTAATTAAATATTTTGCACATTTGTATTCTGTTATTTAGATTTGCACCAAAAGCTCAATTTCTGTTACGTGTCATAGCATTGTTACCTTTGACAATCTTGTGATGCTGACTGTGTGAATAACAACCTGATTGAGAAATAAGACTAAGATCGGAAGAGCG
>OMOW01049249.1:0-10288 GCA_900312555.1 Lamprogrammus exutus
GCAATTCTTCCCACCTGCGGTTCCTATTGCACACCTGGCTGTTCGAGGAGAGGGAATCTCTCTTTGAATTGCCTCTCCCGAGGTTTCTTCCTTTTTCCATATTCATTTTTTGGAAGTTTTTCCTTGTCTTCCTAGAGAGCTCTGGGCTGGGTCGGGAACCGTCTGTTGTTGTGGGCCTGTAAAGCCCTTTGAGACATTGCATGTGATATTGGGCTATGCAAATAAACTTGATTTGATTTGATTTGATTTGAACAAAGAATCATGAAGAGAAAATACAGGTTGTTCTTTCTTTCTTCCATTTACTTTTTGGCAGCTAGTCATAGCCAAGTCTCTGTTTCTATAGACCATTTACTGTCATTAACGGAATGTAATATTGGTGACAGATCTGTGAAAATTTGGAAAGTCAAAAGGATTTTCGCAATTATACAGAACTTTGTTTCGTATCATTTTAAGCAAAATGATAGACTCAACCCACTGCTGGACCAGTATAGTCTCTCCAAGTATTATCTTTACAGATTGGTGATTATAAGAGCACAAATCACAGATAATGTTACTTGAATAAAGGTGTGGAATATAAGCACTTCACACTCCCCTCCTTTTGTTGTGGTACTTGGGGCTGTTGAGTGCTCTCCAAAGTTGATTTATGTAACACTTTGACTTTAGATGTAACAGCATTAAACAAAACACATTACTTTGGTTAGGTCTCAGCTTGACCTTGTCCAACACAAATGCAATACTCCTTACTTTCATTTTACATTAAGTGCACTTCAGAATACACAGAATCTCACCATACACAAGAGGAGATTTACAGCATGAGTTTATACTGTATATACTCAGTTGGTCATATATACTTCAGGTAACATATATGACCAAATATTGGCTCGAACTGTTGATATGAGAAAGACTAAACAGATAAATAAGAGCACAGGTAACATAAATTACTGTGCAAAGCATGGAAATGGAGAGGAGAGTTAATCGGTGTGTTAGCTGCAGGGATTTGGCAGTGAAGTGGAGTGAAAAAGACAATAATGAAGCAAAGTTGGAAGGAAAGCTGTGGTACTCTTCTGAAATTTAAACGTGCTAATGATCCAACATCTGTCTGCAGTTAGAGAGACGAAGAGAGAGAGACAGTGTCAGTTTGATTTTAAATCACATTTATACAACCAAACTACAACGCAATATACAGTTTTTAAGTTTTTTGTCTGTAGCCCTTCATACCTACTTACAGTTTCTTTGCAGAGGAAACTGACATCGTGCTCTAACTCCATCAACTCTAGTCTTCTTCTCGTTGTCTCCCCTGGGATGTGTTTGTGGGATCATATTGTCACACTGCTGCGTTCATCTCTGTACGCTTTAGTTGTAGAGTGACAGGTCTATGCCTTGTGCTTCAGTCCACGAAACAGTAAATTGTAAAAGGTAGTTGCCTTTTCTTGCTGTCATGTGATACAGTATTTTTTATGTAAAGATGAACAAATTGAAACACAGACAGAAACTAATACACACACACGCACGCACGCACGCACGCACGCACGCACGCACGCACGCACGCACGCACGCACACACACACACACACACACACACACAATGCTATTATAAAGCCAACTTTTTTAGTTATAGTCATTTAGAATATAATGTGAATTACAGGCCTACAGTTTGCAGTTTGTTTGTTTTGATTTTGGTTGTTACTGCCAAAATAATGACCTTTTTAGTTGTACAACTTCTTTTATGCATTCTGACTTATACTTATTACTTATGTGTGCACAAGTTTTTAAGCCCTATGTTGTTTCTCTCTCAATGTTATTGTCTTCAACTCTCTCTCCATTGAACATGCATGTTGGAGTAAGTGTGGAACCATTGTATAAAATGTAACTGCGTAGCACCTTCTGAAAAAGAAATCTGGTAAAACAATAAGTACATATAGCAAGTAAATAAGCTGTCAGCAAATTTACAACTACAGTGATCTACATAAGGCCAAGAGGTCTAAAAGAACAACATCATTCTTTTATTTATCATTTATATCAACATAATTATGTGACTGCGTTGATGAAAAACACTATTGTGCACACTGTGATTTGATTTGAAACCTGAATAGATATTGTAAGCTGGCTCAGCTTGAAAAGTATAAATGTAATCATGAGTTTATATTTTTATATAATATGTTGGAATATCCAGCAATAACAAACTTCACAAGAAGCAATTGCTTCACAGAAATCTCTTTCTTTTCCATTTTGATACAACATAATTTGCATAAAACTGAGACATACATACAGTAAATGTGTTTGGAAGTCATTAAAATGAATAAATACGGCACAAAAAGTAAAGCTGTGAATGCAGTCTTGGTATGAATGCTGGATTCATAATGTGCAATTCATTACACTATTTTGTGATAGAAAGTATAATTATAATGCACCCATAATTATACTTTATGAAAACATAACCGTAAATCATGAGTTAATACCTTATGAGTACAGTTTTCACAATTTGGAATACGATGTGTTTTGAAACATCTGAGAAATCTGAAATTTTGAGAAAATATTATTTTTCATTTTGATTTTACAAAATCTACTGTGCTGTGTACTGTGTAGTTATAACACCATAGATATTACTTAGTATGTTGGCTGTCACTAATGTTTTCCATAAAATGAAAATTCATAAAGTTAAGGGATATAATATAATAATTCCTTATACCATGGGCAGTCAAATGGTAAGCCAGTTCAAATGTCAGAAGGAGGATTTCCTAAACACACAAATGAACAGCTCCACATATTGCCCAATCCTCTGTGTGTTTATATGCATATACCACCCACTTAGTCTCCGCCAAATCGCTCTAGTGACCGTCAGCTTTAGCGATGCAGCATTTGTTCTGCTTTCTTGCTTGCCTACTTGGCTTACTGCTTGCCTGCCAGAATTTACCCTTGCCGGCTGTTTGCCCACTTCCAGTTTTAGCCAGATTGGAATTGTTTGCCTGTTCCTCCTTGCATCCTGTTACTGACCATACGCCTGCCTCTGACCAGTTTGGCTGGTTTACCGTTTTTGGATTGGTTTCCCTGCCAACTTGTTATTGACTACAAGTCTCATTTTGCCAAGTAAAGTCTGTTTTCAAGACAATTCTTCCAGTGTGTGTGCATCTGAGTCAGTACAATCTTGCCACACTATACACTGAGTCGACACTCATCTATTGTTTTCCCCAAAGTAACATATGCCACATGGTCATTGTCACAGCATGACGATTTCAAAGTAGTTTTTTTCTAAATGAAGAGCTAGGGTTCTTAAAGCTCCTTTCTGTTATGTGGCAACACCCTGGGTTCCACATAGAAGTAGTTCTCCATCTACCCTCCTGCTACCTCCTTGCCTGATTCCCAGCCAGCTAGCTACATGCCCGGTTCCTCCTGGTGTAGTTCTCCACCCATGTCTCCAATGACCAGCCCTCAGCACGACTCAGTGCCACAGAGCCTGAGCCATCGCCCACCTCTGCAGCAGGCCCACCTCTTGCTGCACCTGGGGCTAAGCCTCCAGCCTGAGCAATCTGGTCTGGCCAAAGCAGTGTTTGATGCGCTAACAAAAAATAGTAAGGACAGAAAAATATCTGCAAGGCAAAATATGATTCAAAGCATGTTGTACCATGTTATTGTGTATATTTTGTTACACCATTAATCATATCATTAATTGATGCAGTATGTGATACGATTGCTTTGACAAAAAGCCAGCATTCCTTACAGAGAACAGTGTGACTGCTCTTATATATGTGCGATTATGATAAAGACTTTCTGTCACAGTTGTTACACAGATGTTATTTCATTTTGTTCCTCTGCTCATGCTGTTTCTTTCACATCAGCCATTAGTACACTATAACCATGAGTGTGCTGCAAATCAACAAATGCTGACAAAGAAAGATATTAACTGTCTAACAAATCTAGATAACAAACACTTAGCTGACAAACAATGCACCAGCAAGCATGTTGCAGCCTTACTTAATAACACTGCAGAGTTCCTACCTTAGCAACTCTGTGCCCCAGTCAGAGCACTTTCACCTTATTGATTCACAATGCTGCTGCTGCTGAATGCCCAATTCACCTGCTTGAGTTAAGGTGGACTACAAACCTATTGCAATATACTCTCACAGGGTACAGCCTGGCCTCCCAACTTAACAGCTCCAACGCCACAGCCAACTCAGCATACCAAAGCATTTCCCTGTCCTATATCTTATCTACTCACTGTTCCATGGCATACTAACAAAGAATTAAACTGTTCTAACACACATAACACAATAAAACACATTTGTGAACAGTACGACCCTCTGATCTGGTGTCGGAAACATTAGAAAAAATCTCAAACTTATTCTGGTATTATTAATATAATACTTACTCTGACAATTTTAATGGTTGACCTAATGCTAAAATATCAAGCCCATTAAACTCGGCATCATTCTGTGCTTCACTGATAGCACGTGCTTCATTGCTCGCCACTTATTGAATTGATTTGACACAGAGAAATACACCATAATACACTGAATAGACCACAATCAGTGTATTCCACTGATTTGAATCCCTGTAACTATCAAGACTTGAAATTTGTAAGGGCCAATGGCTGTCCTATATATCTTAACAGTTATTCATTGTATTGTTAAGCAATATCATTTGAAGTTAATGAGCTTTGTACAAAGTATTTAATAGACTTTGATACTGATTGTACTTCACTGAATTTCACTACAATTTCTGCTATTAGCTGTTGCAGGTATTTGACTTTAATTTTACACGCAAATGATTCATCACTCTGGGATGGCATGCAGTGCCAAATTATAGGAGTGATTAATAAAGAGCTCTTGTGCAGAACAATGTGTAATGATTGACTGGACCAGATCAGGGCGTAATGTATTGTTAAACATGAATACAGTACAATCAACCCAAACGCAAAGTCCAAAACATTTTCAGCTGAAGAACACATTAAGCACCTATCTCGCGCCTGCTTGCATTTTTTTGCAGTGCATCTAAGCAGCAGTGACACCAAGAGAAGCAGCAAAGCGCTGACCTCACAGGACCATGGCTGACGGGACAGAGCTCTGTCAAAGAGCCAACCATGTGGAGAAGAAAGCTGCTGGTATTTCTAGGTCACAGAGATCATGTGAGTGCACTCCAAGCTCCTTCAGCTGCACTGTGATTTATTCAGTCAACAGTCAAGAACAGAGTACGGAAGGAAAGAAAGCAGGAAAGAATGATAAAGACATAGGACATTTATTTATATACTGTCGATCTTATAGTTTTCTTTACAAAACCAGGATGAAATTAAAGAATATTTATGGAAGGAAATAGGAACTAATAAAAACACAAGTGTATGCATAACTTCACACAAGTCTAAACAGTCAAATTGAAGAGACCACACAAACTAAAATGGGTAATGAAAACAGAAAGATCTTGACAGATACAATAAAGAAATAAAAGTGATAAAACTTCTTAGATTTTAAAAATAGGAGGCATAACAGAAATGACAGGAATAATAAAACGTAGAAAAGATATAAAACACAACATGCTTGTAAATAGAAGTAATTATTGCAGAAAGCACAACTTAATCAAAAACATTTGCCAGGTACAATCAAGTTGAAAGTACTAAGCACAAATTTTAAATAGACTCCAACAGAGTTTCACATTTGCAGGAGGTGAATAACATTTTATTTTATTAAATGCAAAATGCAAAAGCAGTTCAAAAGCATGAAACAGAATAAATTATTTGAAGCCAAAACTCAAAGGGTCTGATCTTTGTAAATGGCATCAAGGATGTGGGTGGATTTGTAAAAATGTTGAGGAATAATGCATTACACTCACGCTACAAGCTACTGTAGACCTAGACAGCAACACAACATTCTGCTAAAATCTGATATATTTCACAAAAGGATATGCATGATTAGACATAAAGCACAAAGTGAGTACACACACATCCATACACTATTATTCATTCTGATCAGGTGACATACTATACTGAGTGTTTGATTTTTCACATATGGTGAGTAGAACCCATCCATCTTGTGACAGCCTTGGACCGTCTGGCCTTCCAAGTGTTTGGTCTGTGCCTCTGCTACTTTTTCAACTCCTGATTGGTTTGCTCCTCCCTCCTCGCCAGGGGCTATTACCAGGTCGAACAGGGTACACTTTCAGTTTCAGCTCTCTCCATGGACTATGGACAGAATGTCAGAAATAAAAAAGAGAGCTTGAGAGAGAAATGTAACCGATACAAACTTTCACACCTCGCCACACGCTGCCAATCTCTGCATGAAGCAGGCATTTTGTCAGAGGCAAAGTGCTCTCTCTCCCTTTGTTTTGATGATTTTGCTATGAATTTCTTTTAGGTTATTTAGGTGATTGCTACTGTGTGGACCTCCCGCTGGCTGTCCATCACCTGTCTACTCTTAGCTTGGCTACTAACACGTCTCTCTTCTCTGAAGATGCCACAACTAAAATTGGTGGTCAGAGTCCCCTTTAAGCTGAGGAAAATGAAAAACAGCTTCTACACTTCTACACGACTCCTCTACAGGCAATCTCTGTGCGTAAATCAATCTGTATGGTCAAAAAGAAGGAAACAGAAGAAACACGCATTTGGAGTATTTTGAGCTGCACTGATTGTCATCCATTCATCATAAATAATATTCAAAATAAACACTGACAAATTCCCACTGACAACACTGATTAATAATAAGAAGTAGCCACAACATGTGAAGACATTGGTAAGCTGAACATGCACTGCAATAATGGACTTCTGTGTCGCTAACCGCATTATTTAAAGTTTTTTTTTTGTATTGCTGCATGAGCTACTGCAGTCGCGAATTTACCACAACCCCAAAAGTCTCAGACATGAATAGACAGAGAAAATGCAATTTTCAGCAGTGACAGCTGTTGCTCGGTAACCATTAGCTGTACTTTCTCACTAGTTTTTAGATGAAAGCATCTGTCACAAAGAACTGAAACCAAGTAGTATTTAAAATCACTTTTCAGAATTACTTTTCTCTCCCAAGATTTATACTATAAACACATTTGGAGAGTTGAATAGCAATGGCCATGTGACTGTAGCCACTTATAGTCACTGGTAGCTTCCAAAGCAATTAACCTAAAGTCAGTTAGAACACACCTCTACATTGATTGGACCAGGTCAAAAAAGGCAGTGGAGTGGATAAATCACACTGGCTTTGTAAACACATAGAGGATTCCCTCATTCCCTATTTAAATAAATGAATAACCCAACAAACCAATTTCTGTGCTGAAGATGCAGCGTTCGGCATGCCAAACAGGCAGTATTCTAATTTGTCTGAGGTAAGAGGATTTCTGGTGGATACATTGGTGTGTTTCTTTGCTGGAAACAAAGATACTTTGGCCATTAGGAATACAACCAGTTTTTGCAGTGTGTGTTGACCTGTGGACAAGCAGGGAGCAAATTCTTCTAGTGGATCTTCTCACTCAAAGTGCTGAAACATCAAGTTCTGCATTCAAAACTTGGGCTTAAACTTTTAGCCATAATATTCAGAGTATACAGTATCACTATATAATTACATAACTGTCTCTGTCTTAAACATTTTCAGTTTTTCAGATATTTGCTTTGCACTGAATAGGTTTTTATAACATCATGAGTGAATCTGTAGCAGTTTTTTTCAGTTTAATGTTTAAAACTCTTTACATATAGAGACTGAGAAGACTTTACAGAATAATATAGCATATACTGTATATGAGCCACTGAAAAACATTTTTCTTTCTAGTCATTTCACTTGTGTAAGTTCAGTTTGCTTTGTTTGAAATTGTATTACATATTGTGTACATTAGGGACACAGGTAGACCCTGATAAGGAATCGAGCAAAAAAAACTCTGTCACTGTCGATGTGTGGCACAAGCCGTGCCCGTCCAGTGTATAATCACAATTTTCGTTTGTATTAAAGCAGGGCTGTACCACTTGGGAAGTGGCCACACATTTGCCCCCCACAGATGGACTTACCATTCCACAGTTGTTCAAAGACAAAAGTTGACAGACTAAAACTTTGCAGTATAGCAATTGTATTCAGGGACAGCCGTACAGAGCAAAAGACGTTCGGTCTCAAGAGTGAACACTGAAGAGAAACTCAGAGCGCAAGGTCTCATATACTGGATTTTGGTAATCTATGGAAAGTTGATCTGATTAGTTATAAACTGTAGCGTGATGCTGTCATTGGGAGCTTCTTAAAAAATACAGAGAGAGAGATAGAAGGGTGGGGGACCTGTGAGCGCTAACACAAGGTCAGTTTCTGTGAGAAAATAAAGAAGTTGTTCATTAACAGTAAAGAGAGGTATGGGAGTGCTTCATAGGAGATGAAATAGAGAAAGCATTGTCTGTCTTCAGAGAAGACAAAGTTTCTGTTGTTCAGAATTGGCCTGTTATTGTGAACTTAGGTGACCTTGCAGTCCGTGTCCTCATCTGAGTAAAAGCATAGGGTAAATATAGTTTAAAGTGTAGCATAATATAATGAGGTGTGTTATCGGTGGAATATTTTTATTCCACACAGTTTGTATATGCGCGCTACTGATGGCCACTCTGCCACTGCTCTCAAGGATAAATAGTCAAAAATAGTGACTGCCTTGCAAAATTTGCTGTGATTGCTTGTAATTGTAATGTTTTTCCTCTGTCTGCCTTTCAGTGTCAAGAGGTCCTGAATTTTTCCCATTAAGCCTAATGTTAAAATCTTCACCTGAGAAAAAAACGTCTTTATCTTTTTGTAATTGTCTGTTCTTTGTTATTTTTCAGCCTTTTTAGACAGTGTATACATCTATGCCCTCAGCAACCTCTGCTGTTGCTCACGGTTCAAGCGGTTTTCAGATTGGATAATCTGATACGTGTTTTTTTGGCTGTTTGCATAGGAAGTGAGTCAGCATTTTTCTGGTGGCCACTTTGGTTCAGTGCAGTCTCACACAAACCAAGGCTCTTCATACTTGCATCTCAAGACTGGGGACCTAAGTGGAATTAAAGTAAGAACAGCGAAAAACCCTTACCACCACCACAATTGATTTTCACTGTTCTTCTACGATTGGCTTTATATTTGCTGATTTCAGCATTTATCGTTGAACCTTTAGGTCAATCTTAAGTGATTACTTTAAGCTTTTCATCTTAGTTTAAAAAATTTCAGCCATACTTTTCAGCAGTAAGCAATCTTCAGGAAATGCATTTCTAGTTATCATTGTTCTCTTGTCTTGTGAAGTAATTTGATTTGGTTTACAACCCAGGGATGTCGAAGGAAAGTTAAATTTCCTTTTCAGTTCCGTTGTATTTTCCATATGGGCATTAACAAAAACTATATGTATATACAGAGACACCTTGGTTTTAGGCACTTTTGCCTTTGGATAGCTTTATTTTCTGCTTTTGATTTTCAGCAACTCTGTGCAACTTGAATTCTCAGTAATAGAAGAAATAGATTGTTGTAAATTGACATACAGTCTATTTGGAAACTCATATGGCAAAGAAAATACGCATTAGGAGAGCTAGACTCAGCAAGTCTGGGCTGTTGTAAGCTGCAGGTATAGGTGTTCTATCTACGATATCCTGTCTTCATATAACTGATTTTATGTGTAGCAAGCAGGATGTATTGGCTGTTATAAACCACCTCCTATAATTTGGCACTGCATGCCATCCCAGAGTGATGAATCCAATAACTGAGCAGCATGGCAATTATTTTAGCACCCACATCTCTCTGGAACAGTCCAGTGTGAATGGAGCTTTGTTGGCCCTTTTTCCCACAACTTGGGCTTTTTGGACTATGTCATTTTACCACAAAATACAGAAGTAAACTTGGACCTAAAATCTCAACTCTGGTCTATTTGTGACTTTTCTTCTCTTGCACCCATACTGTATATTTTGGTGCACCAACATGGAATTTGTTTACGCCAAATGGTACGTTGTTTGTGCGTTAACAACATGTTAATACTGGCAAAAATGGGAGTCCCAACTCGGTATATTGCAAACTGATTTCAGATCTCTGTTATCTTGCATTTTCCATTGACATTACATATGTCTCATTAACAACGTTAACAGCAGTCTTATAGGAGGTGGCTACCTCTGACAAATGTGATGCCTGTGCTTGTAGAATGTGGGGACACTGGCTGTTTTTGTTTGCAGTGCGCAACTCTACTTAAGTTAAACTTTTTTTTTTTTTTTTAACCAGCTAACCAATCATGGCAAACTGCATACAGATCCCCCATTCCCAAACCATTCCCTACACCCTTGCACTACACAACGGAGTGTCATTCCGAATGAAGTGCACTCACTGCTGTAGGGGGCAACCCTC
>OMOW01049262.1:0-11110 GCA_900312555.1 Lamprogrammus exutus
ACCCACTGTGTGTCATCTATTATGACTCAGCCTCTTGGGTGGTTATGTTCATGTCAACTGTGACATCATTCATGATGTCATTACGGGAGGTGCTAGGGTGGTTCCATTCATGTCAGCTTTTTGGTAATGTAAAAAATTAAACCGCTAATCAAGTATTTATGTAAAATACAATGGCAATGAAAAGCACCCTATGCAAATGCCGGACCCCTGAACTAATTTTTTGGCAAGTTTGGAGGCGATTGTAGGAATGGTGCTTGTTGCAACTCCAGACACACAGACAAACAAACAAACAAACACACACTCGCTCTCCAATTATAGTGGTAAAAAGTAGGATTCAACAACAACAAAAAAGTCCCATTCATTGATAATAATCTGCATTTACCTTGTGGTGCAGGTTTCTCAGCCTCCCCCTCCTCTCGTCCATCTTCCTCCTCCTCCTGCTCCTCCTCCTCCTCCGCCCCTTCTTCCTCTTTGAAAACCTCTTCCAGCTCTTCGTCGTCCATGCCTCGCTGCTCCTCGCCTTCGTTCTCCATTATCTCCATTCCTTCATCCTCGTCCTCTGCAGGCATCTTCCCGTCCATTCCCATCCCGATCAGTTCTCTCTCTTCTTCTTCCTCCGCGCCGCTCCCATGCTCCTTCATCATCTCCAGCTGGTCCAGACTGACTCGGCCCATCAGCTCGAAGTTTCGGATTACCTGATGCAACACAGGACGTAGACTCGGTTTGGTTTTGTTTATTCCGAGCTCTGTTAATGTGTAAAATTTGCAAAAAAGATTTCTTGAAACTGTTGAAACAAGTGAATGTGGGCACACGCAATTCCCCCACAATAGGGATTTAATCTGAGCGCATGTTTAGGCAGCATTACATAATGTATATGTGATGTGTTTTAATCCATCTCTGTCTGAGTGAATTGAACAATATAAAGTGCACATTCATTTTTAAGTGCTTTCTCAGTCGTCCTCAGACTCCTGCGTCTACCAAGGATGTTTCATCTTTTCTTAAGATTGACACATTTGCATGATTGCAACGACAAGTAAACAAAATGAACCTCATGTCTGATGCACACATTAAGACCCACAACTCAGAGCAAAAACAAGACGCACACACATGCTCTGAAGCATCTCAGTCACCTTCTCCACTTAACTTTGTCTTTTTCCACCCATCTACCCATCATCCCTCCAAAATGCATGATGAGGATCTGAATGAGGCAGGTGCTAAAGTCCCTGTAAATGTCCCAGGAGAACCAGATTATGTAAAAATATGCTGTCCAGAGGCTCTGATGATTAAGATCATAGAGAGCAGAGCTCCACCTCACTTCAAGCTCTTGAATATAAACTCTTGCAAACCTCGCCATAGGAAGTCAGTGGCACAGAAAGGTAATTGCCACCTTTCACCCTTCTTTAGAGCAATTTTACAAAACTGAATGATTTTCGGGCAAACTATTTTTCTTTACAACGCTCGGCATGCTTTTCTCCGCACCATTCTCTCAGCTACTTCACGTTTTGTATTTTTTTTTTTTAACAATCAGTCTAATGTCTACCACTTTACATATATCAAAACGATCTCAACTCTGATTCCACAGAATTCTCTGATTGTGTCTAGATACGATTAAGTACATTTTCTCTAATCTCAATCATCTATCCATCCATTCTCTTTACTCGTTGCATACTTGGCGTAACAGGTGGGTTGGGGCCTATCCCAGCATGCACTGGGCAGAGGGCAGGGAAAAGGGACACAGATTCAGTCATGTAAAAGTGACCGTGCTGTGATAAAGCTGGTACGAAAGGCCTTTGGGGTGTAATGTACACAGCCACCCAAAATACCATCTGCCCTCTCACATCATCTCTTGCATTATGACCATTAGGGAGACTGAGAGCTGGGACCTTTTACCTTTTGGATGTGGTTTCAGAATAATACTGTAAGTTCTAGGAATTTGATATGTAATGCACCTAGTGATCTTATTCCACTGCATCATTCAGTAGCCATTTCACTGATATTTATATCTCCTCATCTGTCAAGACACCCTGCATGGTGTAATTTTGGTTTCATGCCCTTGTGTAGCAACGCAGGCTCGTCTTTTGCAGCCTTGTATGTAATTAAAATGTCATTCTGTGCTAATGCTCACATTCATGGAACTTCAATGAAGAATTTGGTGTACAAAAAAGATGCGAAAGAGCAGAGACAGATTGTGAGATAATTTGCATAGTTTTAAACTAACTTCATAATCCATTGTAATTAGATTCTAATTATAAATTATAATATAATGAGACCACTTCTGAAAACCTTCTTATCTAATAAGATCAAAATCCAATACCATACTGTGCTATTCAAAGATAAAATGCTTTTAACTCAGCTTTGGTGGAGCAATTAAAAAATGTTCACCATAGACAATAAAATGCCCGATTATACATATTCTCTCTTTTAAAAACTGTATCGATTCTTGTGAAAAATCAATATTCTTAGCTCTTAATCCAGCAGATTTGGATTATAGCCAGTTAGTTGGTAAAGGCCTCCTAATCACCCCCCAGAAAACCGATAATGATGATATCATCAGCATAATTGATGATTTTACAGCATGACATTTCAGTCATGTACAGCAAGTAGCCATGAGGCTGTGATTAGAATTTGATTAAAAACTACATTTGTTAAGACTCCGAGTTATGATATCATGTTCATGTTCACTGTCGAGTCGGTGATTCTGCTTTATAAATCTGTTTCATATATCACTTTAATGTTTGTGACATAGAGTTACATGTGTAAACTATAGGGGCAATTCCCAAAAGGACCCAGATGTGTATATGTGAACTCCAGCTGACCTTGTGCTCAAGCCGCAGATGCTCCTCTAACTGGCTCCGTCGACTGGTGTCATAATAGCAGAGCTGGCACTGGTAGGGTTTGATCTCGGCGTGCTTTTGCAGGTGCAGCTGCAGGGCCTGGTCGCTGGAACACGTGAAGGTGCATTTGTGGCAGCGGAACACCAGGCCCTGTAGGTGGCGCGACAGCTTGGAGCGGCTCACCTCCAGCGGAGCCACGCGCTCCTCTGAGGGAGGAAGAGGAGAAGGCGTTGTAGGTTTAGGAGGTCGGAGGAGAGCGATAGAATAAACGTGAAATGTGAGGAAAGAGGATAGAAAAGGGCAGAGGAGCAAAAGAAGAAAGGGGAGGAACATCATGAGCACAGAAAGGGAGAGGAGGTGGAGATATCAGATAACAAAAGCAAACACACAAAGAACAAAAGCAGATGCAGTCGCCCCCCCAGCAAGATATCTCTTAACAGTTTTGAGGGTTTTTTAAGTTCAACATAAGCAATTTAGCCTCTAGGTAATTCAAGTTAGTACCACTAAAACACCCAATCAACCGTAAAGGACTTATCAGACCAGTTCCAAGTACTATCGTTGTTTTTTTTATCAGTTTCAATCATTCTCGAACTTAGACTACTTATTTACATAAATAAGCAATGGATATAGAGGTCTGAAGTATGGATACTGGTATCAAATAAATAAATAAGGAATTTAAGAGAGTAAAAAAATCCACAACGTAATATTTTGCTTTAGCTCCTGGGATTATGTATAAATTACAATCAGCGGTGATGCAAAATGATCATAATTAATAAGTAAAATACAAAATGACTTATTTGCTGCGGCAGAGTTTTCAATTGTTCATGATTTAGGGCAGATTGAAAGAGTGAATAAGGGAGCGATTTACAGGGTTTGATAAGCCCTGACACTTTTAAACATTACCAACACAGGGGTATCAAGGTTTTCCACTTGACCGTGACTATATTTAAATGTTGCTATTTTTTTTTTTTTTTTTAAATGTCACTGCTTTTGCTTTGCATGTTGTGTGGCCCTACCTCTGTGCAGGACAATGTGGTCAATCATATTGCTCTTGTGTTTGGTGTGGTACAGACAGAGAGGGCAGCGCAGGTCTTTTGGGACGTCCTCGGGCGTGTTGTTGTTGTGACCAGCCTCCACGTGCATGTTGAAGGCATTCCTGCGATGACCAATTGAATTTATCTCGATAAGGGACTTCTGTTCTAGCATACAAACTCATATAAGCAAGAAAACATCAATAATTTCAACTGTTGCCGTCAAGGTGAAGTCCCTCTTACTTGTAGCAGGTGAAGAAGGAGCAGTCCTTGCACTTGAAGAGCTTCTTGCCGCCGTGCCGGTCCCTGTAGTGCCGGCGCAGGCTCTGCATATAGCCGGAGCTGAACTCGCAGAACTCGCAAGTCAGGATGCCCTCTGGCCGGTTGTCAACCACCATCGAGCCGCCGGGCAAGGAGCCGGACATCTGACTACGGGAGGCCAGCTGGTAATGGCTGAGCTGCTGACGAACATCGGCTGGCTCCAGGTACGCTGGATCTGCGAGAAGGTAAATAAATTGGGACAGGTTTATGATGTTGTAACACACCGGCACCAGATGTGTAGAAAATAACCAAGTTTATATTCCTCTGTCTTAATGATCTTCCTACATGAAAAGGAAGTAACCACCCTCACCAGAGCCTCACAATCCATGCAATTAAAATAATGCCTCTGGGCAGTGAGAGCAACGTGTAGATTTTAGAATTTCAATTGGATTTTTGGCATTGGATTTCAACCCACTGCTGTTCCAATGCACAGAGGAGTAGTCGAGTTGCTTATTTTCTCCAGAAACAAAATATACATTTCCATACATTTGAATCCATAAAACTGTATCAGACAGCAGCTGATCCTCGCCTCTCTACAAGTCAACTCCACCTTTGGATTACTTTGAAATGTAGTTGAGTTCACACAGATTCTCAACTCCTCCCTCACAGATAAGAGCGTAACTGTGACTGTCATCACTCCTCCTCCACCTCTTCCTCTCCCTCATTCCCTGTCTCAACAGTCTATAATATCGGTGGGTAAAGCTCATCGTTTCGTCCTACTTCGAGCCGCCACCACATCAATAAATAAACCACAGTGACACTAATAGAATATCTATCCATGTGAAAAATGCCTCATTCAGCAATCAGAGTGTGAGGAGGGAAGGAAAAAATACTTTTCTAAAACTTTTATTTTTTTTAAAAAGCTGGAGATCCAATTTCTTACGTTGCAGAGGGGGCAAAGGAATTCATATGAATTAAATAATGCCACAGTTGATTTATGCTTGTAATATCCTCTGTAAAGTAGAGATGTATGGCGGTACGATTGCAGATGGCGACACATTTCTGCAGCAGAGCAATGATATGTCTTCTTGAATACGTGACTGGCGGTACATTTCTATGGGGATGTTGAAGAAGACAGATGAAGAGGGGGAAAGCCTTCAAAGACGACTTTTAAAGAGCCGCAGAAAGCAGCATCAAAGACTGCAACTATATTGAAAAAATGTTCTAAGAAAATCCAAGCAAAGTTTCCTTCTAATATTGAGGGGAAACGTTTCGAGGCCACAAAAACCATAGGTGTAACAAGCGGCAAATATCTGAATTGCTGACACTTCAGCTTGTTTGGCACAACGGAGAGATATTCAATATGTCGGCTCTGCTCTTCCTCAATGCTTCATTTGTCTGGGTAGAGCACGGCCGACAGAGGTTGGCGCATTGAGGAATGTTGCCCTGCTTCTGCTCCAGGGATGATTCCAGCGCTCCGGCAGGAAAGGTGACAGCTGCTGCCAACAACAGTCTGCCATGTAGAGCAGCCACTGCACGCACACACACACACACACGCGCGCACAGCAAAGCACTGAAAACAGGAGATCACCTCAAGGAGTTTCCCGCTACAACGCGCTAAAGTGAGTGTGTCTCTTTGACTGGAAAAAAGGTGTCAGGGTGAACATTGAAAGGGGCTTTAGAGTCAAACCAAGAAGTCAGAGTTTTTATATGCTTCTACTACTAGAATTCCTTCCATATATGAGTGTAAGGCAATGATTTAGAAACAGACGGGTCATTTGTCAAGAACATAATTGTGTTTCAGAAGTTTAAACTTACCAGTGCAGAAAAGATAAAACCAAATTGGATGATAAACCCCAACAAAAACCAACAGTCTCAACCTTTTCGTGTAATTTTTCAAAAGCAAGGGAATCAATTTCTACTTTCTGAAACATATAAATCAAGTGTCTTACAATTTTACTGTAAATCTCCAACATTGGGAAACTTCCTTTTAGAAATACGGATTTCTGTGTTGTGATGGATTTTCCAAATGTGTCCTGACACACATCTGGATCGTATGATCTTTTATCTATTAAATTACATTGTGCAGGATCAGGACGTACCATCTGGGGCCAGGGGAGTCTGCTCTGTGTTACCGATGATCCGGGAGGGCCTCAGGGTGGCGTGAGCGGCTTGGGTAGCGGCCCGGAGTTTGGGAAGCGTCAGGGCCTCGCCGTGGTCTCGCAGGGAGTGCTCCTTCAGCTGACTGATGGTCATGGAGGAGAAGGGGCACGACAAGCACTTGTACGTGTGCTCACCTGAAGGACAGAGCGAGAAGCGAGAGTGTTGACGGCGACTGGCAGAGACCTCTAAATGGTGGCTGAGTCGCTTTTAAAACAAAAACCAAGGTGACAGTGAACGCTTCATCTCCCACAATCAAAGCAACCCCCCTCTGAGCCAATCTGTAACAGATATGCCACCTTGTAGTCGCTTGTACTTTTAATACTCCCTTTAGACTAATTAGTGCAACTTTAGAAGAAAAAAAAGAAAAGAAAATGACACTGAGCAAAGACATTTCCCAAAGTTTCTGCAAAATCTAGTTATTAGTGTCTTCAGAAATCATGAAATCTGAATTTATGATCAAATGAACTGCTTCTGGTCAGAATATGATGTTTGGAATGGGATAGTTCATTGAAAGTGATCCAATAGCCCACAACATATCAGCCAGTCACGACGCCTTTTGCTGATGACGAGTCAGGACCATATTCATTGTTGCTACAGTTATTGCTTTCAGAAAATAGTCAGAGAAAATGATTTTCTATTATTCTATTGTTGGATGATTTGAATGCCAAATTGAGGGAAAACTGCACACAAATCCTCTTCAGCGTCTCGGACATTAGCAAAGAACTGAACACAGCCGAGAGAAAAAAACATTAGACAAAGAGCACCTGTGAATGTCTACTAAATCACACTCACACCTTGCTATTCACATGTCATCACATCTCTGTGTTGCTGTTGGTGTGTGTGTCTCAATTATCCAGAGCGACTGTTAAATCTTACTGCAATTTTCAGTCATGAGAAAGTTGAGAGCACCGAGGCGCAGTTTGAAAATTGGCTTTTTCTGATATGACGGTTTTTGAAGATTGACTCTTTCTCACAGATCGATCCCTCTGCAGGAGCCGTTTTGCATTTGCTCATACAAGTGTATCTATATCTGCTTTAGGATCAATCGCCGCTGTCTGGCTCCTTCACAAACAAAACCAAATTACAGGCAATGAATCACATCAATAATGGACACCAGTCAGCCTTAGACTCTGTGGTACGCTGAATATTTCATATGCCTAAATTATATTAACAAGGGTACTTGTGGAGAGATCTGCATCAAAATACGACTCCTTTGGACGGGGTTAATTACGTGTACCTAATGCACGCTGCGAATGGCGAATCTGCTCCTCAAGCTAATCCACTGGCTGCATTGTGCTTGGAGAAGCTAAATCAAGCACGGCATCATTATGCGGAAGATGATAAACACGAGGCTGCTGTTCTGGCCTGGGAATACCTTGTTAGTCATGGCTACAGCTGTAAGATGTGATTTAATGTATGCGCGTGCGTGCTTTGGTGCACGTGGTGTGTGTTTACCTGTGTGCGCCTTGTGCAGGTGGCTCTTCAAGCGGCTCACGTAGGCAGATTTAAAGGGGCAGAGTTTGCACTTGAAGGGCTTGTGGTGCCCGTGGTGAGACTGCACATGTCTGTCCAAGCTGGGGAGGAGACGAAATATACAAAATGAGAGGGAATGAAAGCGGGGAGATAAGAGGATAAGGGAAGAAGAATAGATGAAATGAGGACAAAAGGATAACAGATAAAGGGAGAAAACAAAGCAGAGGAGATGGCGGCAGGGAGGAAAAAAAGGAAGACGCACATCCACTTCGATGATTTCAACAGCAGGAATTTCGGCAACATCTAAGACCGCGATTGTGTTTACTTCATGTGCAACAGCAGCATATTTCCAATGACTACAGAACAGGGAACCATGGAGTGAACTCATCTACCCAAAATCCCCTGGTGGGAATGAATGTGTGAGTGCCTGTGGGGACGGAGGCTGTGTTTTTAATGCCAGCCTCCTAGGTGGCATGGGAATGTAGCTTCTTTCTGGGTCAGGGCACATACAGTACAGAGGGATTACATCCAGGAGCAGAGAGGAGATGAGGACTCAGTATTTCCCTTCTCTCTCTCGCGCTCTCTCTCTCTCTCGCTCGCTCTGTGTGTTTGTGATGGATAAAACAAATCAAAGAACAATACCACAATGTCCGCCTCGCTGCTATGTTTCTCATACTCTCCTTGGAGGCAGGAAATCTCAGAGAAGATTGAAGATTCAAAGGAATTCTGATCGGGTAAACAGAATGCAGTGTAAAACGCGTCCTGTATAAAATGGTTTATCATCTAGTCGATGTGTAGTGACTGGTGTAAGACTGGTTAATACATATTGAGCAGGGGTGAGAGTTTCAAATCAGTTCCTAACAGGGTTGTTGCAAAGAGATCACACAGGTTGAAGGAATACTGACATCTCTAAAATATCCTTCAGCTCCAAACACAGAATTCTCATAAAAGTGTTCTAAATGGACAGTCAGAATTGATCAATGTCGCCACAATCTAATAGAGCTAAAGTAGTCCAATTTGACTGATAAATCAAAATCAAGATGTTTAAGTGTTTTTGTTAGAACAAATGATTAAGTATCCTACGTGGAGAGGACTAGAAGCAGCAGACAATCACATGCGAGTGAGTCACAGGGTAACTCGTAGTATGACATTATCGTGGTCATTTTCCCAGCATAGGCGATTCTGCAATAAGCAATATATATTGCAAGATCATCTATCCATCCTCTAAGGCTGAGCCATTTTGACGAACATCAGCATTTTTACATGCACGCTATACTCTACTATTGCTATTTTTGTCTGTGCTGTGATTAAGGCAAAAATGTGTGAGACATATGCACGGACAGAATTAATAGGATTCCATCGTTTGCCAAATACATGACTCGTTATTTAATCAGCTTATGAGAGGAAAACATTCAAAACGATACAAATATTCATTTTTCACAATATCAATTCTACAGCTTACATTTGAAATGCTCTCTCCAGTTTGTACTTTTTACCACTTACCAAATGTTATACTTTTACACTTTAAAAAAGATTACACTATTTTACTTGTGTTATTTGCATTTATTGACATTAGAATGTATGACAGTTTTAGGGGATTTTGGTGTAGAAGAGGATTTATGATTATTGTGAAAATTAGGCAATTCTTATTGTGTGCTTATTTTTTACCTGTTTTTAAGAATAAAAACTAATTTCATTTTTCTCAAAAGACCCCCCTGGTATTGAATTTCCAGACCTCTCACAGTATTGAATCGAAGCTTTAAATTTTGGTATCATGACAACCTTAAAGCCGATGGATCGCATACATGCTTAAGTAAATCAACTACAACGTCATAATTTAGGTCTGTTACTACACAAACATCAATCTATGCATATTTCATTATGGTTTACATGTTTGAAACTTGAAACTAAAAATTTAAAAAAATTGATTTATTGCTTTTGTCAGAGTAGAATCAACGTTTTAACATGCTCGTAAATGTGCTATATCTACTGTACTTACTTGTGTCTGAAAGGTGAAACAAACTGGCAGTACTGGCAGCTGTATTTGTCCTCTCTGCTGAACAGTGCCATGGCCGAGTGGCTCCTCTCGTGGGACCGGAGTCCCTGCATGGACATGAAGACACGGTCGCACTGGGCACATGGGTGCCCCCCTGCGACTAAACGCGGCTTCAGATGGCCCCCTGACACCACGGCCCTCGCCGCAGCCATGAGGGCCGCTGCCCTCACTCCGCCGCCATCAGTTTGTAAATCCAGCACCTCCATGGCAACACCGCCGTCATCGGATTCCGTGGAGACCATGTGTAGTCCCATCGTTGTATCTGCAGGTCTCTCTAAGTCTTCAGCTTCAACGGCAGCTGCTTCATTCTCCTCCAGCTCCCCGTTGGTGAGGCTCTCTGAAGGGAGCGTCAGGGGGATCTCGCTGACTTCCTGCTGCAAAACAAAGAGGAGAAATCTCAGATTTTCAGTAAATTTTGTGCCTTTGTAGCCTTAAGTATGTATTTCTTACGTTGATGCACAACCTTACAAACAATGGCATTAGAAGGTCAATGGGTAACACTTTGTTTGGATGGTCCAAAGCTGATGCCCACCCAGCTATCAGATAACAAAAAGCGATGTTGCATCAGGTCTCACTTGATTATTTAATGCATCTTAGTTGATTCAATAAATGCTGTAATGTTTGGTTTAGACCAGGTATGGAACTGTCCTGACCCTGACCCTGACCCAGACACTGCAGACAGGTCATTTACATCTCACACTAGTATGAGTGTGACTGAGTTAATCATCAGTATCAGACTTTCCAAAAAGCTAATCCATTGCTTAGAAGTTGTCCTATATGTACTACCATGCCAATCTAACCCCAGTTAAAGAAGGAGCAACTGCAAAACAGAAACCTCCCCACCTATTTGTTCCTTCCCCACTGCACAACACACAACTTCCTTCATCTGTCGGAGCGCAGGCTGGTTTCTACAGTCATCACAAGCAGACAAGACAAGCTCTCTGACTTTTTTTTTAACCGCCTTTAGGAAGCTCATTCTTTCTACAGAAGGACCTGACCTTGCACTTGATACAGCCATAAATAAGACATGGCGTCCACAGGCTCAACCTTGCCATCCCGTCTGCCCTGACTGCACTGTCAACCTATTCCTCAACCAACTGTACAGGAAACTGTTGCCGGTTCAACAAACTGGAATTGAATCTGATCGACTACAATATAAAATGCAATCTTTACACATCTGCCGGAGACTTTGCACACGGTCATGGTCATGCGCCCCTTGACCCAGGCAGGGCACTATAGGAACTGTTAAAAACTGAAGCTCGCAACAGAAATACTTCCTTTTATTAGTTCTT
>OMOW01049266.1:0-10545 GCA_900312555.1 Lamprogrammus exutus
TGATATTACAATCCATATGTGAAAACTTTTATTTTCAGAGTGTTGTCGCTGGCCAAAAGCATTAAGATAGGATAATACTCATTCGTAAGTTTAATTGAAGAGAGAAGAGGGACATTTTTTCAATATCCATTTTCTAAATGAGGCCATTTCGAGTCTGAGGCTTTTGATTGGTGCGAAAACGTGTCTCCAGGCTGATAATGGCCTAATTGCACTGCTGACCGGGTCATGTTCATTATTTTAGGAGAGAGAAATTTAGAGAAATTTGGACTCAGGCACTGTCTACAACTCAGTCAACATTTACACCTGAAAGCTGTAAAACCAAATGTAAGATTGAGCAGCTATTCTAAAACAGAAAAGCAGATGGCAGCAGGTCTATGTTGGATTTTTTGAAAGGCTTAGATGGTAGTGTTACGACAGGGATGGGATATGTGTTGTTTTGGTAGTTTCAATAGTGTACATACCAACCGTTACAAATGTAAGACACAAAGGAATAAGAAAATCCATCTTTTTGATTTGAATACATTGGTATGTGTGAAAGTAATCATGTAGAAATATAACTGAAGTCTGGTTTTGTTAGGCTGAGCGGGAATTCTGTGATAGCGTTACTATGACATTGTTCATGAATGTTCAGTGATTCGGTATTCTGTATTCATTAGGTGTTACAAAATATTAAAATACTTAAAGTTTTTGTCGTCTTGTGATCTATCCAGTGTTTCTGTGCTGCTATTCTTCAAAGCTTTGTACCCTGGGCTGTAAACGTTTGTTTACAACATGGATAAAAGTTTGGATTCAGGTACAAAGACGTGTTGTGAGGATTTATTTTAGCTTTTTTTTTGGTGCTCTTTATGTATGTGTTTGTTCGTGTGTGTATGTGTCACTTTGGACAGCATTGCTCAATACTCCTACAGTGATAACCTCCATTTTCCCTCTTTCAATTTGTTTTGTTTTGGACTGTCATCCAAACACTTTCTGTGTATTGCATTCTCACATGAATTCATGAAAGAAAACGTATATTCTCTCATTTAGTTTTGCTATTCTATTCTTGGTGTACTTGTTCATTTTTGTCTGTTTTTATTATATCTGTGTTTTTGCATCAGATTGGGACAGAGAGAAGCTCTTAGAGGCCTGGATGACCAATGCAGAGGACTGTTGCCAGCGCTCAGGTGTCCAGATGCCCAACCCACCCCCCAGTGGCTACAACACCTGGGACACCCTCCCCTCACCTCGGACACCACGTACTCCTCACTCCTCCATCACCTCGCCAGACCAAATTAGCCTCATCCCTGCAGATGATGAGTCCACTCTGGTGAGGGGTGTCTTCATTTCTACAAATTAACAGAATATGGCTGGATAAGTAATAAGCCAAAGTGGTGCTGGTGTCAAATTAGAGGCCATGATCTGTTAGGATAACTGAGGGTTTGTTGGAGTTTAATGTTCCAGTATTTGAACTAAAGCAATGATGGGTGATAGCATAAGCTGACAGCCATGATTCATCAATAACTTTATGAGAAATTATTTGTTGTGTTTGTCTGACAATATCTTTTATTTTGGGTCTGGGAAGGCATTCCTTGAACAGCAATATACCAATCGACATACTTTCCTCAAGGGCCCGTTTAAAGGTTATAGTTGAATATGTCACAATCTGCTCTTTCACAAATCAATACTTACATTGTTGAAGTACACTGGCTTTTTTGTGTCTATTGTGAGGGTCTGTCTGTTGCTATAACAAGGCCTGTATGTGTGGGTCTGTTTGTATCTGTTTCTGTCTCCACTGTCTGTGGGTATGAGAACAGTAATCAGAGTGACTCACATCTGAAGGATAGGTCATCGTCTTGGTGTGGACGTGGCTTTGTTTTTTTATGCACCAGTCACCATTGTGTGTGGTTGTAGGCACAATGACTTAACTTTATGATGGCATACATTTCTTGCCCATGTCATTCTATTAAAATAGTGTAGGTTTCTCATTACAACATTTAGATAACATGGCCCAGTCATTTTGTCGTCCTCATGAATGTTGGATTTTGCGAACACTGTTGGTGATGTTCTTAAAGGCTTGTACAGGTCATATAGATTATTTCAGTAAGAAACAGTCATTCAAATCAAGGATATTTAGAAAATGCAGCACATAGTTGAGGATTTATTTAGAAATATAAGTTTTTGTTGCAGGCTTTATTTATCTGAACTCACTAGAAACAGACAATATAGGCAGTGGCCGATGGATTTCTACAACCAGCTGGACTCTTGATACTGAATATTCCCGACTTTTATCTATGACACAGGTCCTGACCTGTTTGATAAACTGCACCCGGATTGACATTTTTTGTTTACCCTGATCGGATTGACTATGCCCCAGACCAGTTGTTTGTGTTTGCTGTGTTCATTGTCTATGTATATGTACATGAAAACAACCCTAAAAATAAAAGTTAAAAAAAAAAATATTTGCAGTGGCCAGAAGACATCGTACACCTTGCTGACTAATATTCTCTCCTCTTTGTGTCTCACAGTGTGGTATCTGCATGTCTTCCATCTCTGTCTTTGAGGAACCTGTTGACATGTCCTGTGGCCATGAGTTCTGCCGAGCTTGCTGGGAAGGGTAGGTAGTGTTTTCATTTTATGTTTAGTTTTTAACTTCTGTTATAGAATCATTGTACACTGAGGCTGGTTTCACATGACAAGCGGTATTTGCACCGTGGTGAGCGATTTACGCTTCCATCCCCCCACTGCCTACACTCCTGTCGCCCTTCGATACGGTCAGCACATTGCACAAAGAGCCGACATCGTAAAGTAGTAGTAGTAGTAGTAGTAAAAGGCTCTAGCTGTTGCTGTGGAGAAGAAACCAACGCAAAAAGTGTTGATTTCATGTCCATGGAACACATTGTTTTTGTTTGTATTGTGTTGTACAGCTCTGGAAATTGCTCGAGTGGGTTTATGAGCTTCTCATCCATTGTTGTGTTGCTTCTGGCTATGTCACACAAAACTCGTCTCTCATTGGTTGTGCATTTGAAAGGTCAGCGGCAGACGGGTCAAAGTTGAATTCAGTTTAATTTTGAGCGCAGCGGCAAAGTGGAGAATCTGAGCGGTGCATGTCGCTCAAGGTGGCGCACCGTGGGGTTGGGAGTAACCACTCAGCTCCCAATACACGACAATTGAACACAGAACCTCGCACAACGCTCACCGCTTGTCATGTGAAAGCAGCCTGAGTTAACACTTGTACAATCTAACGACTACCATTGTGAATCTTAAAATGCTCAATTTATGTTGACACAGTGTTGTTGGTGGTGGTGTATTGAACTAGAACAAAATATCTGAAAAATCTCTGTGTCTTGCATTTCAGAAAAAGATTCAATAACTACACACTAAAAATTACTACAGGGTTGAGTCAACACCTCCTTGACTCTGGGTTAACAAAAACAAAATTAAACCATTTCAACCTGTCTACACTATGCTATGTATTTAAGTCATTCTCCTGAGGTTACAGATATTATTCCAATTCAATCAATGCCGCTGTCTGCCCGGCCCATGTAATGGCTCATGCTTTATTTATGCTTTGTGCACATAGCGGTCAGCTGAAGTGTTTTTTATGCTATTTTTTTCAGATTTATGAGCACAAGTACATGATTTTGTGATTGTGATTGGGCTCTGAACTCCGCCAAATGTTTGAGTACACAGCAGGAGTGTAGACACTGACGCAGGGCTTGCAGCTGCTGTATTGCTGCTTTCATTACACAGCCTGTGTAAACAAGGAGACAATGTGTAATAATCTTCACAGTGGTAGCATTCACTTTAGGGTTATTTGTGTGGCTCACCTTACATTGTGTGTACAAGTGTACCCAATACATGGTGTATGCGTTTATTATTTGTATACTTTATTAATAACACTGTATGTGTAGTATAGATAAGAGATCCAGTCGTACATCTTTGAGACGACAACTTTTTGATTCTTCACCTGTGTGCCATCTTATGGCTGTATGGCACCAATGTTCAATGCCTGTTCTCAAATTTTGTCCCTGTTGACCACTTCACCCTTTCTCTGACTGTGAAACAAAACAGTGACTCTGGGTCCACATACACTTTATTGAGTGTTTCACATAGTACTGTCATAGTCTCTTCATAAAACGTAATTAGAAATGTAGTGTCACATGAAAATTGTGGAATAATTATTTTGACTATTAAAATGAGTTCCATAATGTTGCTAATGTTCAGATCAGGATTATTGAAAAATCTCAATTTAAAGGATGGGCTGAACAGGCAGATGACTTTTTCAAAAGGAACATAGAATCACTTAAACATTTTGTCAAAAATCTTATTAATCTGAAGTCCATCAGCACAGTTGTCAGCATATGTAAACAGAAATTTTCTGACCAACTTATTGTTAATGAACTAATCATTTCAGCACTAATCAGTGAAAACTGTTCATCAGTTAAGAATTTTAATCATTATTCAAATAAAAATCTTAAACAGTTTGGTTGTGGTTGTGGTTGCTGTGTTCAATGTGTCTATGCTTCCTCAGGTTTCTAAATCTGAAGATTCAGGAGGGTGAAGCTCACAACATCCTCTGCCCGGCGTACGACTGCTTCCAGTTAGTGCCTGTGGAAGTCATAGAGAGTGTGGTGTCTAGGGAGATGGACAAGCGCTATCTTCAGTTTGACATCAAGGTACAGAGAGAGACTGAACAGTGTGCCTACTACAGCAAAAAGAATGGAGAAAAAAATACTGTATACATTGTTGTCCACAGAGATAAACACACAGGTCCTGCAGTTCAGTTTTTGATTAAAGAGGAGAATCAATGGCTTTAGTTGACTGACATGGAAGGGACACCATGACACCCAGTCTAAAACTGATGTTGGAGAGTGGAGGATATTCTTTGACGTGAAGGCCAAGCTTTATAATTTAGTCGAATTTGTTGCTTTTGTTTGCACAGATGTGATGAGGTGACTCATTTGAGTGTCTACCTTTGTGAAACCACCGGCGTAGATGTTATTGAAGTTGCCTCTATTTGAAGAGAGGGCTTTGTCTTTTCAAATCCAAGTACAGCAGGATGACATTCACTTTATTTTGAGTTATACAAAGTGGCTTTATCCCTGACAATATTCACCCCCTAATTGAAAAAGTAATTGAAAATGTAGATGTCCATTCTCTTTGAGTTGCCATAGAAACCTTCTCTGAACCTTTTCTGACTGACCCAGACATTGTCTTCATATTCAGTGTGTTTGTTTCATTCATGTGTCCAATAATGAATAATGAATAAATCCAAGGAATAAAAAGTATTTTGGCTTTTTATTTTTTTCCGATTCTGATTTAGAATGTAAGTCCAAAATATCCAGGTTGTTACGGGTGCTGTATAATAGGAAGAGCTTACTCCATAAAGTATATACAGTACTTCTTATATCTTCTTGTATTTGAAGAACATTACTCCACATGCTATGAAAAGATAAGATTCATCCACAGTTTGAGTGCGGTACAGAAAATTGTTAAATAGGGGTCATGGACAATGATTTTGTGGTAGAAATACGGTCACCCACAATACCAACAATTCAACAGCCAGTTGTTGAACTTTTCCTTGCTTCATGATCATTGTTGTGCGGCAGAAAGTGACACACAAACGTGTGCATTTTGAGGTGAATTAGGGATCATCAAATTTGGAATCAAGTGAAAATTGGTGATTTAAATATGTTGTTTCCTTTGTTGACAGGCATTTGTGGAGAACAATCCAGCCATCCGCTGGTGTCCCCAGGCAGGGTGTGAAAGGGCAGTGAGACTGAACAGACAGGGCCCTGGAGCATCCACATCGGACCCTCTTAGCTTTCCCCTCCTTAGGGCCCCTGCTGTAGATTGTGGCAAGGGCCACCTCTTTTGCTGGTAAGTAATGAATGAAAGAATCACAGCACAGACACACACATAAATGCCAGTTTTCCACAAGTTGATCATTTAGGTTTTCACCTGCAGTTGTTTCTGGTCAGTAACCAGTGTAACATCATTTATACTGTATGTAAATGAAACCTTTTTTGAGTTTAAATTAAAATATTTACACTACAAATCTTGTGATACCCACTGTGTGTGAATACACAAGTATCTACCGATCAAATTTTATTTATATAGCACTTTCCCTACAATGGATATAACTCAAAGCGCTTTCCATGAACGTTTGATTTGACAAGAAAACTATCACATAAAAGCAAGGAGAAGAAAAAATAAATACAATTTGAATGTGATAAAAACATAAAATTAATAGATAAGGATTTAAAATTTGATAATTAAAAGAAAATGTCCAAATGCCAGTATGTTTAGTTTTTTTTAACATTTATTATTATTATGTCTCTCCATTTATTTTTGTGTATACATATTTTTAACCACTCATGTTTTATCTGTGTGTGCTAGCTTAGCAGCATGTTCAGGGGCAAAGTAGTCCTTCACCTTCTGTCCTTGCTGTAGAGAACGCCTCCCCAAATCCCCTGCCTTTATCGTCTGCACCTCATCCCCACAAATACTACACTCGTCACTGCACCTCACCTCACTACATGGTTCCTTAAAGTGGCCGTGGGGCTCGGCTGTCAGGTCCACTCAAGAGTTTAGTTGACATGAGATTTGGTAACAGATTTGGATGTAACACGCAGGCCCAACTTTTATATTTCTTTATTTCTTCAAGAGCCAGAATGTGAGCTTTAAGTAATTTATGTGGCGCAAGCAAAAGATGCCTGTCGGCATTTATTGGTTTCTCCATCTTCCATATCCGTTGCTCTGTTTATCCACATTTCGCCAGTGTTTAGGTTTTGTTAATTGTCTATTGTTTTGTCCCTCTGTTTTACCTCTCTTTGTCATTTTATTTGTCTGTCTCAATGGTCTGTTGTATTTTCAGCTGTCTGTCTGCATCACATTTATCTGCTCCTGTCTCTGGTTCTGTCTGTGTACTGAATATTCCAGGGAGTGTCAAGGAGAGGCCCATGAACCTTGTGACTGTGAGACCTGGAAGATGTGGCTACATAAAGTCACTGAGATGAGACCTGAGGAATGTGAGTATTGGCTTCAATTTACTAAATTTATGCCAGTTTTTTGTACGTTTCAGAAAGTTGTAGCTGAGCTCATATGCCTTATATTAATGACACTAGGTGATTTAGCCACAGAGGCAAAAGATAAATTGCTGTTTACCTATACTAATAGTTTTGGAAGTTGGAAGTTATCTGTACTAATATCACTTTACTCAATCTTTTTGATTGTCACAGAATTAAATTGATCTACCTAGAAGAACATTATTCTCACAACAAGGAAACTTTATTACCTAACCCCTTATTTACTTGGATTTTTAGAGATGTAATGGAATGATTGATTTCAGGATAAACTGCCTGGGACTAAACCTCAGTAATTGCAAACAGTTAAGCTGTGAGACAACATGTTAATGATACATTTTTAATTTAAATCAGCAACCCACAGATTGAAATTATGCAATGTTTAGGAGCAGTAATTGGACTGTGGCATTGTAATAGATGATTTAAGATGGTCCCCAAGTCTCTTTTGAGTGCCAGTTTGTTGATGACAGTTGAGAGATAAAACCAATTATTTTGTTTTGGAACTATCTTACCTTCAATTTCCAGAGAATCTGTTTGGTGGGTGCACGAGCACCTTGGGAGATGTTAGCAAAATATATGCACTGTCCACATTAGTCAGACAGGACACTTTCCTACTCAATGAAATGGTCTGTTTAGACTCTGTGGTAATAGTCATTCTCATTCTGTCTCATTATGCCTTTATTTGTTTACCCCCATCTCCCCCACTGAAGTGGCTGGTGTTAGCGAAGCTTACGAGGATGCTGCCAACTGCTTATGGTTGCTCACTAACTCCAAGCCCTGCGCCAACTGCAAGTCCCCAATTCAGAAAAATGAAGGTTGCAACCATATGCAGTGTGCTAAGGTAAGGTTCACTTGTGTAGTTTCTGTAGTATTTGATTAGGTTACTCATCTCATCTGCGAAGCTTCTTTGTTAACACCAACAAGTCTTGAGTCAGTATTAACTAGATTGTTTTCTGATTAGAAACCCTAATCACTAATTGAGTTAACACTTGTGACACTAAACAATTGTGGTTCATTTTTCTTTCTAATGAATGTATTAGAACACCACCTACCACCATCATTAAAATTGCCCACAAACCAGCTGTAAAAAAATAAATAAAATAAAATTGGGGTTTGAGTTAAAGATGGCTTGGCAGTGTTGGGCTCTTGTCATTTCTTTGCATTCGTGATATCATTCCCAGTCCCACAGAGATTTTGTAGCTTTAAATGTGCTAAAACATAAAATTCAAGTGAGCCAGTCTGTGTCTGTGCATGGTGCTACACATACTTGTGTAACTCATTTGGTGGAGATGGCTTTTTAAAATGACCTCACTATTAACAGCGAGTGGCAGGTCTCTAGGATATGAGCTTTTACAGGAGGAGGAGAGACTGGGACTATTGTGATGCTGTCATGTGTGCCAAAATGTGACGTTTGCGTCAAAGATATCTCATGATCTAATAAATACTGGCAAGAAATGTGTTCTCCCAAGGATCTGTACACCTTTGTGATTTTAATGACCCCATGGCCTTTCCTCTAGCACTGCTGTCAGATCAATCCTCAAGTCAGGTTTATTTGTATAGCCCAATATCACATACAATTTCTGAAAGGGCTCTTTACAGGCCAACACAACAACGCTTCCATCAACAATCCATCAAATGGTTGGGCAGCCATTAAGTCAGTGACTTCTGTCTTACTGACTGAAATGTGCGAGAGAGTGACGCAGAGGTCATCAAGGTTCTTTTGGTGTTGTGAGAGACATTGAGTCATTTTGCCTGACTTTGTATCTTTCGCTACCACTGTCACTGGAGGGCAGGCCAAGCTAGGAAAGCAGAACGGTGCAGTGATACGGCTGGGTTCCTTTTGTCTCTGTGACAGCCTTGTTGCTGTCCCTGTCCTGGTTAGAGAAGCTGGCTAGAGAAGGAGATTTGTTGGGGTGGGGGGATTGAAGGAGCATTCACAAGCTGAGAGGCCACAAAGGTTTCGGCCTTTTGACCTGTTATTACCTGGTAAGAAATGGCTTCACCTCTGTTGCTTGGAAACATGGGACTTAGTGTTGCCAAGGAAAATTTCTTTGTCTTCTCACTGCCATTTCACTTCCTCTGGTGTGGTTTCATACTTTTTTTTGTCTTTAGTCTCTCTATTTCACACAGTTTTTCTTTTCTTCATTCATCCTCTCTCCCACTCAGTTTCATTTTGTACTGATCTTTTGAAGTGTCATGTCAGTATAGTTTTTCCAGGACAGCAGAGGCCTCAGCCTTTAGGGTTTTGTGTTTTCGCTCTCTTACTTACTTGTCACACGCACAAGTGCTTGTGACATGGGGAGAGAAATCACTTACAGCCAAATAGGCTGTGGATTGGAGTGGTTGTAGTGTTTTGTTGTTCTACAACACCCAATGGGAGTTGGAGATCTAAAATGTCATCTGAGTGCCTTCTAGTGGCAGTAGGCAATGAGGATTCCACCGCCAGGTTCATAGAAATTGTCTCTTCTTTTAAACCCTGCCATTTGAGAGGGAAGTAAATGATAGGAAGATGCTTGAAAAAGAGAACAATGTCTTGAGTTCTGGGTTACAGGTGAAGGAACTCTTAATGATGTCGTCAATCACATGCATTCACAGCCCCTGTTCCTAAAGAGCTATAAATAATTATCTATAAACTGATTTTTCAACAGCAGGACTTGGTGATGTGAAATAATCTTTGCAGCTTTCATCATTACAGGCCCGCACTGCACTTTAATTTATACCTTCCTAATACTTCAGAAATTGTCAGCTGCCTAATATCAGTTAGTAATTTGTTGGTAACAATCCAGTCAAAATAAAGATAACCAAGTTTGCAATGGGGTGCATGTTGATCCCACCTATGAGGCACTTCTCCAATACTGGTGTCTGCTTTTAGGTCTGTGAGTTGTCTTTTTTAAATTAACACGGTCATCTCTCTGATGGAATTATAAAACGTCTTGCACTAAATTATTTAGTCTGTCATAAAATGTAAATGACCTGAGCATAGCTAGACCAACATTACTGGTGCCCTAATTTTTGATGTGGTGGCCGACCAAAGCAAATTTAACAAAATGTAATATTTCCATCCACTACCTGTAGTGTAAGTATGACTTCTGCTGGATCTGTCTGGAGGAGTGGAAAAAGCACAGTTCATCAACAGGAGGCTACTACCGGTGCACTCGCTATGAAGTCATCCAACAGGTGGAGGAGCAGTCGAAGGAGATGACGGAAGAGGTGCGCACATACACACTTATGCACATAAATATTCTTATTCTCAGCTCTCACATATGTAAAAGAATTATGAGCCACTCCAAATGAAACTGATGAAATTACATACACATACTGTATGCAAGTAGACACAAACATTGTGTTAATGCATATGTGTATAGTCCCTTGAGTAGATTGGAAACAAAACACACACACACACACACATAGAATGCAGTAGCTCTGACTCACTAGCATTCTTCTGACTCACAAGTATAGCATATACTTCAACTGGACGGCC
>OMOW01049266.1:10565-27441 GCA_900312555.1 Lamprogrammus exutus
AGGAGTATTCTTATTCTCGCCGCAAACCAATGTAAAATAATGGTGAGACACTCCAAATAAAAATGATGAAATTACATACACATACTGTATTCAATTCAACACACACATTGTGTTAATGCATATGTGTATAGTCCCTTGAGTAGATTGGAAACAAAACACACACACACACACACACAAAGAATGCAGTAGCTCTGACTCACTAGCATTCTTCTGACTCACAAGTATAGCATATACTTCAACTGGTCGGCCCTTAATACACATGCTTTCTGCTGTGGGGCAAAACAACGTGCTCAAGAGTGTATTGACCATAACTGGTGTCTCACTGTGGTTTTGTAGGCAGAGAAGAAACATAAGGGCTTTCAGGAACTAGACCGTTTTATGCACTACTACACACGCTTCAAGAACCATGAGCTCAGCTATCAGGTAAACAGGGCTGGATTTGACTTCCAATGATATCTGATTTGCATAGTCTACAACAAATAATCTTAACCCATTTTGTCGTCTTCACAATAGCTGGAGCAACGCCTGTTGAAAACAGCCAAAGAGAAGATGGAGCAGCTCAGTCGAGCCCTGAGTGGAAGTGAGTTCACAGTCTGCGGTAACAGTGTCAATCTTTATTACACATTTGGACACATCTTAATCTAGTCTTCTGATGTGAGATTTGGCCAGCAGGCAAGAGGGAGGAAAAACGCAGAGGAGTTAACATGTTAAGAGCAGCAGGATAAAGTTCCAACAAGCATAAGTTACAAGATATCAGTTGTCTATGGTGAAAATGCTTTGTCTGGTTCTGTTTAAAGACCACGTGTCTGTGAATGTGCAGGCTGTTATCATAGAAAAGTCTGATTCTGAAGTACAGAAGTCACTTTTAAATTTCAGTAGATTCTGATGAGTGGTGTCATTTATAAATCTGGATCACACCTGCAGACAGAAAAGTAAATAGTGTATGATATCCTTGTATCATACACTAGCAGTGTGGGTTGATAAGTGCTATGATACATTCTTTGAATCAGCACATATCTGTTTGTGTGTCACTCAGTACGTTTACATGCACTTCGATTTTTCCATTACTTAAAACGTAATGTATGCACCTAAACAATTGAAATTGGCACAAATTGAAGTATGGTTACTCCGAGTAACTGACCTAGATTATGCAATTGTAAATGGATTTATTCAGGGATGTTAATATCTTAATTGGTGTATGCTGCCTCCGTATGCATTTCCTCAGTGGGCAGACTTGCCTCGTACTGCGAATCCACAATACGCCATGTGTACTCGGATAACGGTGGAATCCTGTTGATTCCATGGATGTGTACAGCTTAATGGCATTTTTGCCTTTAAGTGCAGTAACGACCATGTAAATGTGCTGCTCTATGATCCAAGCATGGTTGTGTGTGCTTAAATAAAGGAACTTTTTAAGTTTAGAGTTCCAGGACCTAGCACAATTCCTGCCCCCACTCCCCAACCCTTATTTGTTTGGACACATGTATTAATAAAACAGGCATTGATTTTTGGTTTGCTGACTTTGATCTATCCCTCATAATCTTATTGTTTATCTCTCTTCTCTTTCCTAGGGGAAGGAGGCCCTCCTGACACTACATTCATTGAAGATGCGGTCCTAGAACTACTAAAGACTCGCCGCATCCTCAAGTGTTCTTATCCTTATGGGTTCTTTCTCGAGCCCAAAAGTACAAAGAAAGAGATCTACGAGCTTATGCAGGTTTCAGTCCTCTTTACTAAGAAAAAAGACAAATATTCACAGCAGCCAGTCTTATATGGGCCTTTAGAGATGTGGGACTTTCCACCTCATGAACTTCACAATCTGCCACACTTATTCCTATACATCTGAGAGCTTTAGTTAAGTAATTAGTTTTAAATAATTATGGGGGCCATTATAGAAAGAGCATGCACTTAACTGCTGTCTTAGATGTTGTGGTGATGCATACAGATATTTTAATACCTTTAAATACAGTAAAATGAATGCCCTGGGCTCCCACAGGTTTTACTAAATACTGATGGATTTTGGAATTCTTTTAAAGTCGATATATAGAATAAAGTTACTCTAGAAGTGGTCAATTTATATTTACGACAATAAGGAAAGTCCCCCCCGTGTCCCTGAAATTGCCAGCTTGGGATCCCTGAATTATTCTATGGGGCACGTACTGTTTAATGATGAAACTGTGTATTATATTATATATTATATTATACACTAAGGTCACTCATTCACTTACTGATTTTGTTTTAAATGAATCCGTTAGCCAGCTCTCTTTTTGCCCTTAGACGGACCTAGAGATAGTCACAGAGGACTTGGCGCAAAAAGTTAACCGTCCTTATCTGCGGACACCACGCCATAAGATCATCCGTGCAGCTTGTCTGGTACAGCAGAAGAGGCAGGAGTTCCTGGCTTCAGTAGCCAGGGGAGTAGCCCCCAATGACTCCCCTGAGGCCCCTAGACGCAGGTAACACAAAGTTAGCTAAAACCTTACCTCAGCTGTGAAAACGGTACTATAACTATCTAAACATTTATTAATTTCATACTTATATTTGCACAAACTAATCTTTCTCTTTATTAACCTGCAGTTTTGCTGGCGGAACATGGGACTGGGAATATTTAGGCTTTGCATCACCTGAGGTAAGTTATAAGTTAAATATAGCCTTACAGTACATTGAAACTACAAACACAAGAAACTTGTTGGTTGCCTGTATAGGAAAACCACACAGACATTCGTGAAGCAGAGAGTGGTTAATCACATTGTACTATAACTTCTGTGATTAGTCATCTTATCTGTGAATATTGTGCTTCACTGTACGGTATGTATAGTCAGCTCTTTAGAATTATCATGAGGTTGCCGGTTTGACTTTGGCTTTGTAACAGCATTGACAAAACATGATGACCCAAATGATCGTCACTTTGTTCAACACATTTGGGTGTGCCAGATGGTTCAGCTTTCCCTAGGCACCCAGTTGGAAAGGTTCTGTCAAACACACAACCAGGTTGCTCCCCATCATTGCACTTTAGTTACAGGGGTTTCTAGTTAACACTAATGGCCATTAAAATGTCGACTACCTAATGATTTGATCATTGACTTGCCTTCTAATGGTGCATTAAGTCAGCAAAGTTGCATTTAACACTTTTAGTTTCTAAAACTACTCTACACATCCTCTACCTGTTCAGCATCATGCAGAGTGAAGCATGGCCTACCCCAAGCTCCTCAACACACAATATTACATTTACTCCGGTTTACTGTGTTAAACAGCAGCTGCCACTGAACAAATATTTTATTGTCCGAACCTTTGTATGTTAGTTTGTATGTTCCAGTTCAGACCATATTGCTCCCTTTATGGTAGTGCAACCAACTGATGATGATGCAGCAACTGTACGAACATCTATACAAATTACATAATATGGGAATTTGTATTTTGGTCTAAAGCTTTTTTCTAAGGGCTTCACGCACTTAAATGTAACTTTGTCTAAGCTTTTTAAGCTTAATGTGGCATTGTTTGGTGGTTCTCCGAAATCCTTTCTTTTTTGTGAGTTAAGTCGCCAGACCAGTAGACACTTTAGTTCTTCCTCATTCCAAGTGAACCCGCGGCTCATCTGGGCTGCTGGACTACTGCTTATTTCCTGTTTACAATACGCATACTTCCTGTGAGTGCGTCGAGTATCACTTTGGTCTGGACCTGCAATGAGCTGAAGTAGGATTCACTTGGAAGTAGACCACAGAGTTTTGGCGGATCGAGGTTCACTTGTTTGGTTCACACCTGCCAAAGTGACCAGAACTATCGAGAAAAAATTGTTGATGCGCACCAAACGAGGTAAGTGTGACAGTGGTTTAAATTTATTATGTCACTGTTTGTCGCCATTGGTCTGAATTGGATATAGCTATCTGGATGGAATACTATGTGTGTTTTGGCACTTCAATGACAATAATATAGTCCTAAACGTTTTCCATGCTTGAATATTTGTGTTAGGCAAAAGCTTACAAAATACTCACACCCCAAGCACACAAGCTAAAAGAACAAATTGAAGTAAGCTAGGAACACACAACAAAATTATCAATATACAGTAAATTCAGGTGGGTTACTCATCTCACATATTCCCATTTACAATGCAGGATTTAAATTACAAAGAAACTTGTCAGTATTTCATCATCGCCAACAACAATTAATTTGTGCCAGTGAATCTTTGATCAAGTTAATGGTTAATATTAACACCAGATGCTAAAAGCCAAACCATTTGGAAAAATTGGGTTTTTATTTTTGTTCTCTAATTAAGTGCCTCTGTCTTTCAGCTGCAGTAGTTAATGGGAACAGTGTAGTAATAATCAAAGCCTGATGACTGCCTCACAGGCACAGCCACAGATGGTCCTCTCCATGGCTCCTACAACGCCTGCACACCTCTTTATTGTGGGCTATTTTTAGAGGTGGAGGAAGATGAAAGACAGAGTTTAGGTGACAGACTCTTGATTATGAGTGTGATTGGATGACTTTTGCAAATGTGTAAGATGCCCGTCTCTCAATAATATCCTCAGGTGTTTGGTATGCAGATGCAAAGTCAGTATGTGTAATCTACAACCAAATTATAGTTGACTACAACCATATTATAGAGCAGCCTTGAATTTTTCTAGATGATAAACCCAAGGTTGCAAATGTAACTTTGCTTCACTGAAAGCACACTGTGCTTGGACAAATCATGTATATTTAAATTATTCTGAATTTGGCTTTAAAATATGTTGCTGTGCTCTTCATATTGATTGATATGAAGTCTATACTGGAGCTTAATGATTGAAGGCCTGTTCTATATATTAGGGGGTTGAAGCTTTCTCTAGGTCGCATTTGAAACACCCTGCAATCCAAGTTTCTAGTTTTCAAATTTTCTAGTACATAACTTAGATCTAAATTAAGAAAACTATGCAACTGTAGCCGGATGACCATCTCACAACTCTTATCAGAACGCAATGTGTGGATTGTGGTGGAAAAGAGCACCAGCTTACCATTGTTGGTGGTGATGTGTGGTTGATAAATTGGTTTGTTGCGTTGATTTGAAGGAGTATGCAGAGTTCCAGTACAGACGGAGACATAGGCAGCGGAGGCGAGGCGACATGTCTAGTCTCCGTAGCAACACATCCGACCCTGATGACCCCAGCGACAGCACTTTAGGTATTGCATTATACACACAGTTCTCTCAATCAGTGGTTCCTCAATTTATCTCTCAATGATCGAGGAGGACTTTGTGTCTTATGTGAATCTTCATTGGTTTGGTCTTTTTTCATTATATGTGTTATCTCAGCTGCATTAAATTCTCCACTAACTGATGATATGCACCGTTTCCATTTATGGTATTTAACTGATGAAAATGTGATGAAATGTAAAACCATGAGTATGTGACATGACTATCTTAGTTTCATTAGCCTGACCTCAATGACCCCGATTCAGATCCCGCCAGTGCGTTCTAATGTTTGTTTTACACGAAGAAAACAGGACCAAGTAACAGAAATGTATGAGCATAGAATTTATGAAATCACGACAACACATCATATTCTATTCTTTATGCCCAGCAAACATTTATTTTGAGACTGTACTTTACAGAGGTGATTTATCTGACCCATGTATTTTGCAGGGAATAGAGATGTCAAAATTAGAATACATAACATGGTACTCCACAAAACCTCCCTCAGTTTTTCTAAGACAGTAATTTGTCAAGAACCTATATTTGACTCTTTATCACCCTAACTATTTTTTTTTCTTCATCTCCCTTGTTTGTTTTCGGTTATGGGATGTACTATGGATGAGTTTTGAGAGTAATAGGATCTGCTGAAAACAGTGAAAATGCCATTTCCCCAAGTTGCCATTACATGATCATTTTTCACTGCTTACAAAAATGCACATTTTTCTAAACAGTTTTATTCTCTGCTGTGTGTTGAATTTCCATCCAAGTGCTGCAGTAAATTTTTAATTTAATGACAGTGCTCTGAATTCTGGTATGTTTGTCTATTCTTTTTTTCTTCTTAAGACACACAGGATATTGGAGGTGGACGTAGGCAAGGTCACCTGATGGTGAGTGCATAGTATCCATCTCACGTTAATATACTCCTTTTAGAATTTCATGATAAAAAAAATGCATCAGAAATCTATTAGAATCCATTTCTAAAGAGGCTTTTTACAGTGAGGCGGTCCAATGATGTAGTGACAAGAACATTTTTATGACCATCGTTTTGTCTTTTAAGATATCTCTATTCCAACTTCCATTTTGGTACATCGCTAAATTATATTAAGGATACTAAGTTTACAGTGAATATAAGGTTACAGAAAATTTCTGTTGGCTATGGTGTGGCTTGGCTGTGTTTGTCAATGAAGCCGTTGTTCCTTTGTAAGATAATGAAACTGCATTGAAAATGTGTATCAGGTATGCTTTCTTTCAGCATTATGGACATCCTAGGTATTTCCTGGGCATCCGTTCTTGGTTGAAATGGTTGTATTAGATGTTAAATCAAGTATAAATCAGGATTATAGTTACTTATTCCAATGAACAAGGAACAGGGACTCTCCCTTGCTTTCAGCCCTCCAGATATCTTGATTTTTATCTTGAATACTTATTATTAAATGGAGTGACGTATCACTTTTTATTAAATGTATATATTGTAAATAAAACACACTAAATGTTCATAAGTTTGATGGGTTCTCTTGCAGGGTTTTGGCTCTTTGGATGACGATGACCCTAACATTTTACTGGCCATTCAGCTATCACTCCAGGACTCTGGGATGGCAGGGTTTGGGATCAACCACGAGGTCCTTGCCAATGAAGCATCGCTCGGCGCTATTGGCACCTCTCTGCCCTCAAGGCTTGAACAAAGTGGTCCCAGTGTGGACATCCTCCCCAGAGCTTCGCTAAGCAGCTCAGAACTGCTGGAACTTGGAGATAACTTGGTTAGACTTGGAAATGTCCACATCACCAGTCAGTATGCTGCTGCTGCTGCTGGTGTCCCTACATCTCTCCCCTCTCAGCACTGCGACAGTCACCACCGGACCTACGGGGGCTCTGTGCCGATACCGGTAGCACCAGGTGGTAGGAACTCATCAACAGGTCTCTTCTCCTCATCCAGTGACACTATAGACTCAACCACGTGTGGCAGCCATGACCCATCATCTTCCTCTGTAGCGGCGGCAAATGCTAACCTGCTGGGAAACATCATGGCTTGGTTCCACGACATGAACCCTCAAGGTATCACCCTTGTCCCATCAACTTCCACCGATACAGATGTAGACCTAGACATGCCCCATGCAGGAGGAGGAGGGTGCCTGCAGGATGAGGAGAAGGCAGGGATCATGGTCCTCCCTGAAAATAAGAAAACCCAGGAGGTGATGGCAGATGTCAGTTTCTGCTCTCAGAGACTGAGCAACATAGAGGAGAAGGAGTGTGGTGTCACTGAGAGGCCCAATCAGTTAGATCTTGTAGGGTTAGATACCATGTCGCTACCTTACATGGCCACCCTTGACAGGAGGGGCAGTCATGCTGAGCGAGGAGGCGCAAAGGTCTGCCATGTAGACACTCCACAATGCGACTCTGTGTCTGACCAGTTGCCCAGTACCAGCTCCTCTGAGTGGGAGGATCAAGTGCACTTGGTGTGATCTGATTGAAGGAACGGGGTTTTTTTGGAAGGCCAAAACCACAGTAGATTGCAAACGACGAGGAATATGTATATTGTCTGTCTGTTCAGATTGAATGTACACAGAATGAAGAATGAGTCAGCTGGTTGGAAAAGGGGGAATAAGTATTTAGACTCTTAGCTTTAGTGTAGGCAGTTTGCCTGTGTTTGCAGTCAGAGCAGTTTCCTGTGTTTACTGTGTTGTCAGGCCCCCTCCCCTCCCCACCCCTGCTGGAAAGAAAGCACTAACTGATGGAGAGACTTAATTTGATAACAGTTTTCAAGGATATATTCCCTAAAATGAATTCTGTACAGATAGAAATATGAACAAGTAGTTATTTTTCTGAAATTATTATAGATAGACATTTAGCGTAGCACATATGCAGGTTGTTTTTTTTTTTCACTGGAGTAAAAGCCTACTGTATTTTTTGGATCAGGTCTGAGGGAAATTTTTCAACTGTATGCTTTGAGCAGAGTAATAATTGTTCCAATACTTGATCTGTAGAGTGCAGTTTGGAAAACAGTCCTCACTCCTGTCCATATCTGCCTACTTTATAGGTGCCAAACACTGACTAGCAAAAGCACAGTTTGCATTCACCAAGTGGATTCTTTAAAGCAAATTGTGTCTGCTTTTTACAATCTCATCAACCCAACTCAACTTCAGTGTGAAATTTTCAGTTAGAGAGCCATAAGTTATTTGAAATTTCAGCTGAGTGATACTTTCACACTAAAAGCTGCAGTGTGCTGTGTAAATCTGTAGTTTCAGCCTGTAGCTGTTGCATAGTAACTTTATGTGAAACATTCACACTCAGAGTAATTTCCATGAATTATTCAAATGAAAGTAGGCAGCCGGCACAAAAACATTTCAAAATGGACTTGACAATGGCTTTTCATCTGAAGGGCTCAATTCAGCGGCACTTTCAATGGGAAATACCTTGTGAGCTTCAAAAACAACAAAGACTGCTGAATTTGCGTTCAGTTCACACCCGCATTTACTGAATTCCTTTGTAGCTTCCTTGAATTGAAGTTTCAGCACTGTGGCTAAATGTGAAGCGTCTAAAAAAAATAAAAACCCAACATGCCAAGTACATACGTAAATACTGCAGGAAAGGACAGTGAAACAGGTAATCAGGCAATCACTTCCAGACTTGTTAACTCCTTAATCAAGTCACTGTAATTGGTCACTGGGTACTTTTATTAAAGTGTAATATACGTGAATAATTCACATAGCTCTGCAGAGCTACAAAACTGCTGGGTGAAGCATGGAGAAAACATGAATGTGTATTACAGCTTAGACTCATGGGGCATCCATGTCTTTGAAATGGTTCTCTACACAGGTAGAGTCACAGTGCCTTTATGTCAATCACCGTATTTATTTTTTGACACATTTTTTGAGTGCTTATTACAGTATTTACACTGTAAACAAACAAAACAAACACCTGTTACCTTAAAGTAATTTCTCACAAAAAGTTCTTCAGTGTGCAAACATGAACTCAGCATTTTCTCTTAAAATATTTGTAGCACCATTTTTATGTCATATTATTGTTTATAACACTGATTTAATATGATTTGGCATCATGGATAACCACTGATTACACAAGTATTTAAAAAAGGTTTTAATTTTTTGTGCAGAGGGGCCTCTTGGCCTTGCTCCCTTTGATACACTTAGGGCCTGATTCAGAGTTGAGATGCATGTGTAACTGGGATTTAATACCAAATTTTTTTTTCATATTCAGACTTCAGACTTACCGGAGGTGTTAAGCACCTCTCAGGTGAGATACACAAACGGGGTGGAGTTTCCCCTTCGAGTCCTGTCCAGACGGGAGCTGTTGTAAGTCCTGCGCTACTGTCTGATATGCTGATATCCGAGAAATGCTTTGCATTGCCTGAAATCCATGTCCCTAGGACAACTCATGCACGAAAACAACAGGGAAGCTCTTGCAATAGCATTCAGGAGGGGTGACCACAACGAACTGAGAAGTTTAAACACACCTGTCCAGTTGATAAAAAGTACTAATAAGTAAAAACTAATAAATTACAAGAAATGTTAATCTCCATCAGGTAACCTGTGTGCTTTATGTTCTGTCACATGCAGACTTGGGCGTCAGTGCCCCGGTCCTTCATAGCTTTTATCAGGGCAATGCTGAATCACAAAGGCGGCGAAGCAGTGCCTTAAAGTGGTGGGGTTTTTTTTGTTTTTTTTGCTATTGCTGATTTCCTAAATATGAGCGCTGCAATTGACTACACACATATATCAGTGAGACCATCAGCAGACACTGAAAATGTCATTCTCTGTTCTTCCCAGTTACGGCGAAACATGGAGTATGTGTTGCTGTGTTTATTCATTGCTCTGCGTTCTTAATGTCAAATTTACAATACAAAATCACACTGGTATTTGGTGTGATTTTAATGTTTATCACATCGTTTCGTCCTTATAAATTACACTGACAACATAGTGCTCATTTATAGTCTGAATGTGCCACCCAGAAATGGAGTCAGGTGCCCTCACATCTCAACTCTGAATAAGCAAAACTTTCCCTGCAGATCTTAAGACTTAAGCAGTCCTACTTACGTCTCCAACTCTGAATTGTGCCCTAGGTTTGTCTGTGGTTTAGAAAGTGAAATCATTGCAGGTTGACCTACTGCATATGTCCATGTACCTTACCTGAAGACACTAAAGTGGAGGAAAGTTGCAATATAAATTAGGTTTTTTAAAATTATTATTTAAAATCAAAATGTTTGATAAAAGATAATGGATTTTGAATAACAAGTATGAGTGCAGATGCATCGATCAGTGTCCACAAAGTACAGTATGTGTAGTATGAGCAAGATTTGGTAATTTACGATTAAGATTGAATCATGTTTTATACAGACTAATGTCTGGCTGTTTTGAAAAAAGTTCTTTTCATTTTAGCAAATCGTAGAGCCACCTTAAATCTGATGTGATTGAAATGTGTCTTGAAGTTGTGAAACTGAGTGCCATATGGTTAGTGGAGCCAGCTTTGGACATGATTAATGTAGATGGATTAAGCTGAGAAGATAATGTATTTTACCCTTCTGTAACAGTATGCTGTGCATGAAATGGGTACAAGTCCAAGTGGTATTTTTCACTTTTTAATTTCACTTCTAATGTCCAGGTGATTTGTTTTAAAATGGCATATAACATTTTGTAACTATTGAGATTTTCTATTGTAAAGCAACTAATCCTTGAAAAGCTATTTGCACTTTCATAGTCTATACTTGATACATTCCCTCTTTATATGAAAAATGTTTGATGTGTGATGCCAATAAAATATGTGTTGAGTTTTAATATGTATGGCATTTGCACATGATTGAGACAATTCCCATATTTAGGAAGTGTTGTAGCATAAAATAGGACTGACAGAGAGAGAAAACAGAGACTTGTGGTTCGATAAATGAGTCTTAAATTTTGCAAAATCAGAGCCCCTTCATCTGGGGAGCATAAAGCCTTTATAGTCTTTAGTAGGCATTAACAGATACACAAATATCCATTTCTGACATGATTCCACAATTACTCCAATTTGACCATCTCTCTCTCCTAATATGGACACAACCTTAACTTCTAGGAATACCGAACATGTAGCGAAATATGTTCCCGTCTGCGCCCCCTGCTATCTTCAGCCGCCCCTAGGAAAGTGGAACATTGGCGCAGCCAAAACATTATCTAAGACTTGTCTGAGTGAAGAACACGAAAAACCTATTCTGCACGTAGACCTTATTTTGCAACAGAAACCCATGAAAACGTGCAATCAGAACTCAATTCCCAATAGAAGCAAATCATTGCAAAACACCTGCTTATTTTAATTAATAGAAGTGCTTAGGTGGAACAATTGTCAACTTGCTAGAATGACCACATTACTGAGCTACCTCTGGTGTGCCCAGTCTACTTTGATTTATGGTAAGATTGCCTTAAATTAATAGTTGGATGAGTTACACGGTCTACAATTTGATTCTTACAATACAGTTGGTAGTGCTTTTCTGTCCCTCAGTGTTGCTTTTGGCAGGCCTGGAGGTTTGGTATCAGCGGCAGTGTCCGAAGATCTTCAGCAGGAGGAGGAACAGGGTGACAATGTCCAAATACAGGTTGAGAGCAGCAAAGATGTACTCCTCGGGAGAAACTTCATACTTCCTGTGTTTTCCACCCAGGATGAGCTGAGTGTCAAACACCAAGTACTGTAGAAAGACAGAAGACTTCTTAATAGTCAAGAACACCTAATTCTGTGTTTGTGTTGTGTGTTTGAAGGTGGGTGTACAGTATAGAGAATGTGTAGTATTTTTTGGCATCAGTCTTGAAGACATTTCACCGCTCTTCTAATTAGCTCTTTCAGTTCTTTGTCAGTGGTAGGCAGCGTTTATCGTTCACACCTTGGGCAATGGCAATGCCAAGGCAGAGGTGTTGAGACAACATTGTAAGTGGGTGATAAGTAGTATCCCCGGCCTCTCTCTGTTCAGTGATGGCTTTCTGAGATACACGTACAATAATTACACGCACGTTCAACCTTAAACACCATAATTATATTGAAATCCACCTATCCCTAGTCTAAGAGACAAATTATTTGACTGAATCAATTTACTTAGGCATGTTACTCATAATGTGAGTAAATCACCTCCACATGCATTTCCTCACCTTGTAGACTCCTGACACTCCAATTACACAACACTTCGAGCACAATCTGCGAACTTGTCTTACTTGCATTTTTGCCTTTATGGATGTACAGACAAAAAAAGTAATAGAAAAGTATAGCGATAGACGGCTTTCTTAACTCTATGTTGTTGTTCCTTGTCACTTAGTTGCAGGTAGAGTCTGAGTCCTCCTAAGTTGGGCAAGGCATTTTTTCCACTTGTTCTTTGGTCTCCCCGATGTATAGATCAGTACGTAGATCAGTATGTCTCCTTGCCCCCAAGGTGTGAATGACTATCATAGAATAAATCCCAGTCTACTGCCCAACACTTACTCAGAACTGTAGAGGCACCTTGGCTGAGCGGTGAAATGTCTTTAAGACGAAACAGCAAGTCCAGTTAGATATCCAGATAGATATCTAATGACCTGGATGACTGACAACCTTAATAGATGTGTGTATACGATGAGAGTCATTCACAGGAATCATTTCAAAATCTTATCACTACAAGAGGACTGTACATGTAAATGATTGAACGTCTGAAAAACAGTAGTGACTCGCGGCTGACAGGCTGTTGAGCTCTGTGTGCAGCTGCAGTTTGTTCCACCAGCTGACGGGATGGATCACAACATTTGCTGTTAATGCCAAAGGCACACCGAGAAGTGGCTGCGAAAATGCAACCAACTGCTGTTAAGCTGTGCATAATTGAAATTAAAGGGCATGAGGACATCTGAGTTTCTCTCTTTTCGGTAACTCCTGTGACTGACGCTGGAGGCAGACTGCTCGGCCTTGGGATCACATCTTACAATGCACAGGCGTACTTAAGCCTCTTTTCATCATGATTCCTTTCATTTTCAATCACTTTTCATTTCAGCCCGTTTCATGAAAATGTGAGTACTTACTATGGAAAACACCAAGGTTCCCAGACAGGCATATACGATGTTAACATACTGTTGAAAGAATCAGAGACACAAAATCAGTGGAGGCATTCTGCAAATAAATACAGGTTTTGACCTTTAAGTGATTTGTGACAATCTCTTCCACAGACAGCAGTCATATTCATTTCTCTCTGCACAAAGGATTACACTGTTTTGTGATCCTTTTTTTTTTTTTTTGTCTAAATGATAACCGCTGCAGACATTTAAATTCAGCCACGTGAATGAAGATTTCCACATTCTCATATTCTTATATTTCATGTTCCATATTCATTTCGGAGGCTATTTTGAAACATTTGTAATGCTTTATTGTGCAAAAACACCACAATGATCCATTTCTAGTCTTGCTTGCTGCAGTACAGCTGTGCATACTGACTCAAACCAGGTCATTTTAGGCACCATCTCTTAAAAGCCAACACCCAGGCACCTTGAAACAGATATTTGCTTACCTTATACTTAATGGGTGTGTCTAACTAAGTGTGAAAGTGGGTAAATTCAAGTGTGTTTCATGTTGAGAGCAACACGTTACTAATCAAAAACAAAGCTTTCATGGCAGGACAGGACCTATGGGTTTGACCTATGGGAGGGAAAATAAGAAAAGCATAACATCACATGTTACACTCCAAGTTACAGTACATGATGATAAAGGCTGGCTGGCTTCTTGTATTCTGTAATAGTTCCAGTTAATTATTATTTTGTAAAATATGAAATGGAAGTAAAGATCTGATTTGTAAACCCCTCTGCTTCAGGGTAAAGCACATTTAAAGAGTACATTTAAAAGCATCTGTCTGAGATCAATGCACTGTCTTTTCTTTATGGTCTTCTTCATTACTTACTGCTCAGCACACAGGTCAGAGCCAGAACATCCTGGCTCTGTAGTGCCTACAGTACATTTTCCCTGCAAACATAGAACAAAGAAAAACAGCTCGTCGATTTACCTGTGATCGGAGGATTCCACAAAACAATGCGAAAGATAAGAGGGTCCAGCCTAACACCCACATGCACCCATTTGCCGTGGTGAAGTCCCACTGGTGTAGAGAGAGGTAAAATACAGAGACTGAATGTGACGAGCCTCTCAAACAGACAGAGTAGCTCTCATTTACACTCATCATAGCCATAAAAGTGAGGGCACTGAAGGTCCTCTGCATTGCAGCTGTGAATAACTGCAGATGACTAAATTAATGAGATATGTTTGAGTCAAACACACATCTAGAAAACACTTGCTAAGGCTGAAAACTCAGGATAATTAATCAATGTGATGCCACACATGCACAGAGCAGGGGAGCTGCCCTTTTGCCCTGTGTATTAGATTTAAAGAGGCACACCTCTGATTTTACACATCAAAATCAGTTATTAATTCATTTATATGGTCTCAAAAGACTGATTATTGAAGCCTGTAGGTTTAAGGAATGTGCATGAAGTGTGAATACTACCACCCACACATCCTAGGCATAGCTTTATTCCTCTAACTTGCAGTCTTCAGCATGATGCGTTTAGTATCATATCAGCCAGTTTTCCTGATTTTGTGCACCTGTCACTAATTTCACAAAAGCTTTTATCCTATTGTTTTCACACACAGAGTAATGGACAGTAATAGACTGAATTTGATGTGTAAAATGCCCCTATATAGGGTGAATAGAGAATAGAGTGCCCCTCTCAGGAGCAAAGAATTTTTTTGTTATAAGTAATAAGGAATCAATAGCAGAGATTACCAAAGAATCCATAAATTAAAGATAACTAGTTTGAATTACATTTGTACACAGTGTTATCACAGAGTGCATTACTTCATTGTGTAATCAGACTATGAAATGTTCCTCCATAAAACACCTGCGTGCTCCTTCTATCCAGTCTGTACAGAAAAAAAGCTGAGCTCTTACAGGCGATTTAACCTGTAAAATGCGTGAAATACCAACCTTCATTAAGAATGAACAAAGAGGGACTCCAAGCATAATTTGAAACCATTTCTGCCGTCTATTTCACTTGTCTAATTTTTAACCCCACTGACTGTATAATTACTTTTGTTCTGAGTGTAAGGCGCTTGTTTAAATAGCATGCCAAGCTGTCGGTGAAGTGATTCTCCAAACGTCTTCTCACTCGTGCACACTGAGCAGTGCAGAGAAAACGGGGCAGCTTTTAATTAAACTTGTAAATTTCACTTGAGCACATGAGCCATCAAGTGTAAGCCTGATAGCAAGCTGGAGATATTCACACAGAAAAATGACTCTCTAGAAAATAAAATGATGTAAGATGTGACAACTTGTTTTGTGCTTTGATGTTTCAAAATTGTTCACTTATCAGTAATTGTCAGATTGGATTACATATTAATCTTGGTTAGAGGTCAGGATTGATATACTTCCTTTAAGAATACCACTGCGCCAAACTCTTCAGAAATCACCCTTAAATATTAAAAGAAATATATCTCCCTGGAGGAGCATTATGCCTCTGGACCATAACAGTGTTTTCTATGAAATGGCCCTTTTAAAGATTATTTTCATAGTATATCTCTGCTTTATTAGACAGTTCATGGTGTAAGGAGACAGACAAAAATGGAGAGAGGGAGAGACAAACCAATAAAAGGTTGCAGGCCAATTTTGCAAAAACAATGTTGCAGTTATACCGGGTAATCGACAGAACTCACCAGGAATCACTGTTCAGGCTGCAGAATTTCAGTATTTAAACTTTTAGAGGTCACCGTGTATCGAACACTTCACGAGAAATCTCACTATGCCGTGAACTGCTCAGATTAACAGTTTTCCTTTGGCTGCACACCTCAACATGTGAACATTTTCCAGAATACTAACTAAATGGGAAAGTACCTTGACAGATTTTACCTTAGACTGCATGGCAAACAGACTCAAGGAGAAGGACACCAGCGCTGTTGCCCCCACGGCCCACAGAACAGCTTCAGCTTCGAAGAACCTGAGGCAGTAATATATACATATAAATAACAGCCTTGCTGTCAGAAAGGCACCCTAAAGTATCAGATCTGAGACATGAGACATGAACAGCAGGCTAAGCACTGTTTCCGCTTGTGAATTTTTTCGTCAGTGTTGTGTCTCAAATAGAGAGATGACACAGATGTCTGCTTAGACCTCTGTATATTCATTCCATATCAGTGAAGATTTACCTTTAGCAATATTGTAACTATGATCATTTCAATGAATTGCTGATAGTGAGGCTACAGCCATCAAATGGAAAAGCTAAGTAGTGTTTACACAGGCATGACCATGTACTTGTTGGCCGGATAACCCACAAAGTTCAGTACCAGTTTTGACAAAACTTAGTGGAAGAACCCACTGAATTTTGGTGCTAATTTGGATCCTGATTTAGGCAGATTTAGGTATTTAAAAAAAAAAAGATTTCTTAACATTTTTTTCAATATTTTGTCAATTTCTTCAAAAGTAATACACCAATCTGAATGCAATACATCTGGCATATTTATCTCATGACAGACTATCAATAGGCACAGATCTGGATGCATTTTAAAAGTGATTTTATACAGCAATTATGTCCTATTATTATCAAATGCAGAGGATGACATGAAACTAGAAATGCACTCAAGAGATATGCTACACCTGTGCCACTGCTTTGATAGTAAAATAAATGTTTAATTCTAATCTCCCAGATCGGAAGAGCACACGTCTGAACTCCAGTCACA